>BSYR01000054.1:10000000-10102500 GCA_030270665.1 Hibiscus trionum | reverse complement strand
ATTTATCTTTATTTTTTATTACTAAGACTTTTTAGTTAAAATTAAAATACTTTATTCCTGAATACTTTACACTAATTTCTAAATTTCGTTCTCAAATATCTCATGTTGATGATGAGTACGACATTTAATGTTTTATTTTTAGTTGTATGTTTTTGGACTTTTAAATTTTATCTTTTGATTATGGTCATGTTAGACAATTATCGAAAAGTTGGTAGCGGATTACATTAACTAATAGTATTAGCTGATTTGACTGGCATATTGCATTAGCTGATTGTATAGAAGTGTTTGGTAAAGTTAACTGATAATGATAAGTAAAATTACATATAAGGACATGATTATATTCAACACTTGTTTGAATAATTATTAGTTACTAATATTTTGTATCTTTTAATATTAATTAGATTATAAAAAATGAATTTTTAATATCATTACTAAGCTATATGAATGGTGTAAATATTAATTTATTATTTGTGAAATTATCTTTTTAATTTAATTTTAATAATTATCAAATTTAGATGTATATATTAATTTTTTATGTATGGAATTATAGTTTGAATATAATTTTATTTTATTTATTAAGTTTTGATGTGTATATTAATCTCTTATTTATGAAATTATATTTTAAATATAATTTTATTAATTATTAAGTTTAGATGTATATATTAATTTCTTAGTTATGAAATTATCTTTTTATTTTATTTTATTAGTTATTCAAATTTATGTTATTTAGAGAATTTTTTTTGTAATTGTCAAGGACAAACGAGTCTTTATAAATTTTTTTTATCCAAATTTCTTACTCAAAAAGCTTATAAAATGAGCTTTTTTTAAATTGAGAGGTTTCATCTCAATCCTCTATAACAATCCTCTATTTAACAAACATCTAAATTAGCGAATTTGACTGGCCAAACCTCTAAAAATGGTATGAACCTCTCATTTTAGCTCAAAAAGTCGTTTACTAAACAAGACGTATGTAATTTGTATTTAAAATTTATGATTGAATTATGTCATTATGTAGTTTGGACTTCTAAAATTTAATTTTGCCCTTTCAAATTACTTTAAATTGTATGATTTGTAAAAAAAATGTATAAAATTTAATTCAAATACACTGTGACCCGAAATTGCAGTTACCCGACTAACATGTACATGATATTCATGGGCCAAATCACAAGCAAATATTTTTACTACCCAAAAATTTGGGTACCCAACTATAAACACTCCTGGTGCTCATGATATCCTCATACAAAAAAAAAACTAAAATGAATGAGTGAGTGAGAAGTCAAAATTAACCCAACTTTAAAATATAGATCCATCGTTTTTTTTTACAATTCATGTCAATTTTATGATATGCGATTTGTGGTCTATAATATATTTTTTAAATGATATCGTTTTGTTTTATTTGATAAGCTGTATCAATCTCACAATTCACGTTTAGTTGTACAGCATCTCTCTCTTAATGAAGTTTCGTCAACTTTTTAGATTCATATCACTTATAATATTCGTTAGTTTAAGTTGATTTGTATTTACAACTGCAAATGTTAGAATAATAATAAGTGGGGGGGGGGGGTTTCATGTGCAAGTGGAGCGATCGCACAGTGCCCTCGAAAAAACCCCAAAATTAAGGATCAAACATAAATGTAGAACTAATGTTTTGATATAATAATTGAAAAATAATTTTGGACTACATAGAAAAGATTTCAAAAATGCTTTGGAGACCAAACAACTTAAAAATATGTTTGAGGAATTCTTAAAGAAATTTTGAAGTGTTTTCTAAAGCCAAATTTTACAAAACCACCCAGGTGTTTCGAAACACCCCTAGGTGTTTCGAAACGACCATTTATAGTGTCAAAACGCTTCGATATAGCTCTGTTTGTTTCGAAACGGACTTTAATCTGGGTGAGGGTTTTTACATAGCGTTTCGATACGGGCTTCAGTGTTTCGATACACCTATGTGGCAAAGACCTCAACGGTCAAAACCCCCAACAACTTTTTCCCAACGAATTTTTAAATGTAGCTCAATGGTCACTCATACCGAAACGGTTTGTAACCGTTTCGATACGGCTTGCTGCATCAGGCTTCAACAGCTAGTTCTGAAGAAGGTTGTTTCGATACGGGCTCGCCTCTTCCGAAACGGACAGCTCTAGAACTGCAATTAATGAGGGAAATAAAGTTTTCAACGGCTCCAAAACAACCCCAACGGTCCTCAACAGCTACAAACTCAATTGGGAGTATAAAGGGGACCTCCAAGCATCTAGAGAAGACTAATGCTTCAATTGTAACAACATATTGTCTTTAGAGCTTTATTGTATATTTCTTGTATAGACAATGCTTGTGAGCTTAATTGTCAAATTTGCTCAAGTGTTTAGGTTTTGGGTGAGTGCTTAATAGTGCAAACAAATATCTATTAGAGGGATTTCAAGTTTGCTTAGAATTTCTCTTGTAAGAGTGTGCTTGATCAAGCTTTGGGTAGAAAGCTTGATCATTGTAACGGTTTCCTCCTAATCCGAGAAAATGGGACGAAATTTTTAGTGAATTTGGTTGAAATCCTTAGTAGGAAGCTAAGGTAGTGGATGTAGGCTTTGGGTTAGAAAGCCGAACCACTCTAAATCTCTTGTCAATTTTCTTTATCTTTTAGCTTCCACAAAACACCCTTAAAACTAACCTTCTCCACACTTGGCAAGCATTTCGGTTGTGATCATCGAGCTCAACAATAAATTAAGTACTTATAAATTTTTATATTCGATAATTAACAACTTGCGAACAACTTACAACGTTCTTCAAATTAATTGCATAATACGAACATTAATATCTCCTAAGGAGTCATGTAGAATCGAACACTTCTTGTATATTTTCAATCAAGCCATTAGTTCTTTAGATACAAGATTTGAACAATTTTTAAAAATACTCTTAAGAAATGTGATTTATTGAAAATTTTAAAACATTTTAATTGCTTCACAAATGTGACAATTGCTTATAGAATTTTATTGACTATTTCTATTATTGCTGCTTCTACATAACAAAGTTTTTCGAAATTGAAGTTGTTGAAGTTATACTTACAACTATGTCGCAAGAAAGGTTAAATGGACTTGCTTTGATGACAATCAAAGTGATCTTTTGGAAGAAGTAGATATTGAAAATGTTATAAATGATTTTGTTTTAAAACATCCAAAAAGAGCGGCACTTTTAAGTGAAAATGTTGGATTCTTATATGCTTATAAGTAAACTTTTGTTATTCAAGAGGGTAATTAAACAATTTTTTGTATTAATTTATGGTAACTTAAAAAAAACATTTCTTACGGACTATAAACTAAGGACCTTACTTTAATTAATTGCACATAGCCCCCTAAATCTTTGAACCGCCCATAATAATAATAATAATAATAATAATAATAATAATAATAATAATAATAATCTATGAAAAAACACATCTTATAATAATATTCATTATATTTTAAAATTAAAATTTTAATAATTATTTTTTAATTAAATTGATATTGAGTTGACTTAATGACAATAAAGTTAAAATGTCACTAACAACAAGATCAGATCCGGGGTGTAAGTAGGGGCCTCGACCTTTTCAATTCATATATATATATATATATATATATATATATATATATATATATATATCGCTGTTAGAGACAGAGTCAAGGTCAGCCGTGGCAACCGCCAGCCATCGAACGTACCAGATCTGATGCGAAGCCAAATGCCTGTTTAGACCAAGTGGTCTCGCTATAGGGAAAGTCGTGTTGTTAGAGTTTTGTGATCCAAATTTTATTTTAATTCGGATTGAAAAGTTTATAGCGTGGTTAATTGGTGGAAAATAAATAGGAAAATAATTTTATTGTATATTCAATTCGTACATGATTATACTTCTTATATTATAGGTTGATTAGAAGTAAGAAACCTAGTTTCAGTATATTTCTTGTTACACAAATTTTGTTTGTAATCGTTTTATGTTCTTATTATTTTGACATTATGGAATTTTTTTTTTATCTTCTCACTAAAGTTCCTTTCATTTAGGATTTTTCACGGGAACGTTATTGTCTTGTATTTTTCATGCGATTGTTTATTGCCATGTAACTAAGAAATAAACGTTTTCTTAATTCAAGGGAAAGAAAGATTGGGAAAAAAGGGTAACCTACAAAAGAGGTCACTAGTATTCAGTAAGTTTTTATATTTACCATTGACATTTAAAAAGTTACATTATGATCACCAATGTTATTGATTTATTATTTATTATGAAATGATCACAGTTGTTCTAAGGTGATCTCATTTTTTATAATCTAAACATTTATTATTTAAAAAGTTACTTATAATCTAAACATTTTTTTAATCCTTATGTTTATAGTTTTTTTATCATTTTGACACATAATCTTTAAAATAAATAAAAAGATTCATTAATTGAACAATATCAATATTCAATTATTTACGTTTACATTTTTTATAGGTCAATTTGATAAAAGATATAAACGTAGAGAATTAAAAATATATATTTTTTGCTTTTTTATTAGCTGTTAGGTCAACATTTAACAATACAATTGAACAAAAATAAGGAAAAAGATAAAATTTACAAATAAAAACTAGTACATAAACACAGTTATACAAAAAAATATATAGGAACTAATTTTTAAATTTTATAATAGTAAAGAGATCTTTGATATATATATATAATCTCTCTGTTTTAAAAGAAAAATTATTTAAAACAAATTTATAATTGACTAATTAAAAAATATTAGGCTTGAGGGGTAAGTTATCCCCTGAAGTAAACCCAAATCAACATTTTTGTTGCATCAATGTTACATTCTAGTTTATTTAATTGCATCAAATTTGGTGCTTGATTCATTTAATTTTGGTTTTTTAAATTTATGTCACGAGAAAAATTGATGCAATTAAAAGATAGGGACAATATTATTGATTTGAGACAAAAAAAAAATTGTTTCTTTTCGGTGGCCTTTTTATATCCCAACTCTAAAAGCTTAAATTTTAATCTCAAATCTCAAATTCTAAATCTTAAACCTTAAACTAAAAAATGTACCATATCCCTAATTCCCAAAATCCTAACTCTAAACCCTAAACTTATTTTTTAAACTTGAGACATAAAAAAGAGATTGAATTTGGTTTACTTGAGATAAACCTAACCAAAATATTATGTCTCAAGTAAGCCATTTAAGTCTTAACCGTCAAATAGGTGCCTAAACTATGCTCTTTTTTTCAGTTAGGTACCTAAACTATTTTTCGGGTCAAATTAGAACGTAAAGTTTCATTTTGTGACCCATTTAAGGTTCGTCGTTAATTTTTTTCGTTAAAGGACATATGTCACCTCCAGAAAATTTCAAAATTATATTATAAATAAATAAAATTAATAAATAAAATAAAAAAAATGTATCATTAAAGTTTCAAACATTCCCAAAATAGTCCCCAAATCCCTAAACCACCTAAATCTGACCACTCCTGCCGCTGTCAGCGGCAACAGAATGAAGCGCCCTCCCCTCGACAAACAACCCACACACCGTTCGTCGCCCCTCTTGCCTCCGTTCGTCACGAATCGTTCGAAAGAACCATTCGACAATTTTGTCGATTCGCACAGCGTCGGTTGATTTTCGGTGACGGGGTGGTGGGAGAAATGGTCACGATGGTCTGACGAACGATTTGGTGGGGGGTGACGTGTCAATCGGTGGTGGAATCGGTCCAAATTGGGATTTAGATTTTGGGGTTTAGGGATTTTGGAATTTGAGGGTTGTTTTGTAAAATCTGGAAAATTAGAGATTTTTGAAAATTAATTAATTTTATTTATTTTTAATATAATTTTGGATTTTTCTGGAGATGACACGTTTCCTTTAACGGAAAAAATTAACGGCAAACCTTAAGTGATTCACGGAATGAAACTTTATGTCCCAATTTGGCCCAAAAAATAGTTTAGGCACCTAACTGAAAGAAAGGACATAGTTTGGGCACCTATTTGACGGTTAAGCCAAAGTTTAAATAACCCGTCCAACTGAAGCAGGGATAGACAAACTCTCTTTGATCCATATTTCCTGTAGTTTTGACCCCCTCCAAAAAAAACACTTGAACGTGCAGCTTGCCAGCTTCGGCCTTTGCTTTTCTATTGGACGAAAAGAAACATGGGGAATGAAACAGGGAACCATGACATGGAGCATCCGGCTGAGACAGAGAAAAACCTGAGGTCGTCTTTTCGCCGGTTATCTTCAAGCTTCAGGAGTGCTACCTCGGACCTTGCTCTACCATCATCGTTCAGATCAAATAATGACGACGAGCTCGAGTTGCAGTGGGCTGCAATTCAGAGATTGCCTACTTTTGAGCGGCTAAGAACCTCATTGTTCGAGCAAGAGTTTTTATATGATACTAGCAAAGCAGGAGATGATATAAAAGTTGACAGCAAGAGGAAGGTGGTCGATGTTACAGAGCTTGGAGCATTGGAACGCCGTGTTTTCATCGAGAAAATCATTACCAAAGTCGAGGAAGACAATCTCCGTCTCTTAAAGAAACTGAAAGAAAGAATAGACAGGTAAGAATCCATGTCTCTCTTTTATTCTCAAGCAGAAGCAGTCATTTACTATTCACGCATGAAAACTTTGTTCAGTAAAAAGACTAAAGGGGTTCTGCATCAGTTGAAAATGAAAATAATGCTCATCTCACAGAAGCAAAACCATAAGCATGATGGATACATGCATATAATTTTTGTTTTCTCGTCCAGTGGCTTGTTTGTGTGAACACCAACATGGAATTGATTTATGAGTAATACCAAGTCAATCAAAAGAGAAATTGTTTTATAGATTCACCACTTTCAACTGATTGTGACATTCGTTCTTAGAGTGGGGTTGGAATTCCCAACTATTGAGGTGAGATTCCGAAATTTATCGGTGGAAGCAGATTGTGAAGTAGTTCAAGGAAAGCCCATTCCTACACTTTGGAATACCATCACCGGTGTATTCTCTGTAAGTGGATCCTAACTCATATATACGATATATATTCGGACACACTAATGGAGGAGATTTAAGATGTTAAACAGGCTTTGACAAAAGTTAGCAGATGCAAGTCTCAATCATACAAGATCAAAATTCTCAAAGATATCAGTGGCATCATCAAGCCCTCAAGGTTCACTTTGGATATTTACTTCTCAGTTTAGGCTACTTTTTTGGAGAACAATGGTTATACCATTGATAAGCTGTCATAAACTCACTTTGTATGTAGGATGACTCTATTGCTCGGCCCTCCAAGCTGCGGAAAGACCACTTTGTTACAGGCACTTTCAGGGAAGCTTAATCCATCACTCAAGGTTTTCTTTCTGTCCATCAAATCCCTCTTGAAGTAGCAATGTAAATAATCTGCATAAGCGGACACTGACAATACATTACATACATAATTTTAATGATAGATTCAAAAACTACAACCAAATGACATGTAGTATATAATAATGTCTAAAATAACGAAAAAATTATGAATCGAACAACAATCAATCTAGAGGCATACTTTTATTGCAGGTCACAGGGGAAATATCCTACAATGGTTACAAGTTCACAGAGTTTGTGCCTCAGAATACATCAGCTTACATAAGTCAGCATGACATACACATTTCTGAAATGACTGTAAGAGAAACACTCGACTTCTCAGCACGTTGTCAGGGCATTGGAAGTAGAGCAGGTATACATTACTTTGCATCTTTTACCAACAACCATACCTTCATAACAGTAAACTGACCATAAATGTTGTCTATGAATAAAGATATGTTAAAAGAAATTAGTAGAAGAGAGAAGCAATCTGGCATTGTCCCGGAACCAGACATAGACACATACATGAAGGTAATTTACTAGAAACATTGATCGTGTCAGCAGCTAACAGGGGCTGGATATCATTGCCTTTGGAGCCATTTCTGACAATAATATGTGTTGACAGGCAATTTCTATAGAAGGATTAAAAAGAACTCTCCAGACAGATTATATATTGAAGGTGATTCTCTCAAAAGAAAAGTAGTGTATAAAAGGAAATCGATATTCTTCTCTAACAGTTCCACAACCATTCATTTTCATTCAGATTCTTGGACTGGACACCTGTGCTGATACTATAGTGGGAGATGCAATGAACAGAGGGATCTCAGGTGGTCAGAAGAAAAGGCTGACAACAGGTTGTGCAGATCTATAACCTTCTTATTAAAGTTAACCTTTCGCACTATTACGGACCATGATGAAAGCCTGGTCAGTATAACTCCTTGAGCCTTGCAAAACCATGCTATTCTAATAGATTTTCTATTTGCATTTCTGATAGGAGAAATGATAATTGGTCCTAATAAAGCTCTCTTTATGGATGAAATATCAACTGGCTTAGACAGCTCCACCACCTTCCAAATAGTTACCTGCCTACAACAACTGACCCACATAACAGATGCAACACTTCTAGTATCACTTCTTCAACCGGCACCAGAGACTTTTGATCTCTTTGATGACATTATTCTAATGGCAGAAGGAAAGATTGTATACCATGGACCACGCAGTTATGTTCAAGAGTTCTTTGAACATTGTGGTTTTAGATGCCCCGACCGCAAAGGCGTTGCTGACTTCCTCCAAGAAGTATGTGTCTTTTAATCTACTTAGTACATCTATGACATTTTCCTTTAACTGATGTTTTAAAATAAACCAATTTTAGGTGCTTTCCGAAAAGGACCAAGCACAGTACTGGTATCGTAAAGACGAGCCTTATAGCTTTGTTTCTGCAGACAACTTCGTAGTTGCATTCAAGAAGTTTCACGCAGTGCAGAAACAAAATGAAGAACTATGCACACCTTTCAATAAACGCGAGAGCCATAAAAATGGCCTGTCATTCAAAATGTATTCATTGGGAAAATGGGAATTACTCAAAGCTTGCATTGCAAGAGAATGGCTTCTCATGAAGAGAAACTCATTTGTTCATGTCTTTAAATCATCACAGGTAATAACAATCATAATAAGCATAAATGTATAATATCAAACATTGGTAACCCGGCATACCTTCTAACCAGCCTTGGATGCTTCCTACATGCAGCTTATAGTTATTGCACTGATAATGATGACCATCTTTATCCGCACTCGGATGAAGCTTGACCTGATCCATGCAAGCTATTACCTTGGTTCCCTATTTTATTCTCTCATCAGACTAACCACGACCGGAATTGCTGAGTTGGCATTGACCGTTTCCAGACTTTCAGTATTCTATAAGCAAAGAGATTGCCACTTGTACCCAGCATGGGCTTATTCCATTCCAGCTGCTATTCTAAAGATTCCATTTTCATTGATAGATGCTTTTCTATGGACAGCCCTTACATACTATGTGATTGGTTACAGTCCTGAACCAGAAAGGTTTATCATGTTAACAAAAATTATGTTTAAGAGTAAATATCTAACAAATGTTATCATCTTCTAAACTGAGTTTTACTTTCAGGTTCTTCCGCCAATTCTTCCTCCTTTTCCTTGTTCATCAAATGGCAGTATCACTATTTCGGTTAATTGCTTCAGCTGTTAGAGATCCACCACTTGCAGCAAATTTTAGTCTCTTTACGTTAATGGTTATATTTTTATTCAGTGGCTTCATAATACCACGACGTAAGGCCATTTTTTTTTTACTTATATGAGGAGATTAGAAAGATGTCAAGAACTTTTACTGATGTTCCAAACCTTTGCTGCAGCATTACTACCTGCTTGGGCCAAATGGGGCTTTTGGCTTTCACCACTTGCATATTCTGAAATAGGTGTTGCAGTAAATGAATTTCTAGCGCCAAGGTGGCAACAGGTAAAAAGAAAACAACTGATAGTTTTGTTGGATCAGCCTATCAACTCACACTCCTATGTTTGCTGCCAATTGTTCACTCGCAGGTTTTGTTTTCAAATGCCACCTTAGGACAACAAGTTCTAGAAAAACGTGGGGTAAACTTCAGTGGCTACTACTATTGGATTTCAGTAGGAGCATTGATAGGATTTTGGCTTATTTTTAACATTGGATTCACCTTAGCTTTGAGCCTTTTAAAACGTAAGTTCTACCTTAGCTTGCTCATACAAGGAAATAATGAATTGAGTTGAATAAAATCTTTAAAGTACTAAGTTGTATATGTTGTTGCAGCTCTAGGGAGTTCTCAGGCTGTGATTTCCCAGGAAAGATTTTCTCACCTAAAGGCAAAAGAGGATTCGAGTGACGCAGTTGAGGTGAAAGAATTGCTCGGTGCAGCCTCTCTAAAAGCTCCAGCACAAACAAAAGTTAAGGGTGAGAAGCTCTTGTTGTTCGTGTACTACTTTATATAACAGAGCATGTAATGGATGTCATATATAGGTTAACATGCCAAAATACTACAATCACTTCTTTTACTACAGGGATGGTTTTACCTTTTAAACCATTAACGATATCATTCGAGGATGTTCAATACTTTGTTGATACTCCTAAGGTAACTATGTTTGTCCTCAAGCCCACAATTTGAAGTACATGAACAAAATATATTCTAATGTATCCTCTGTGTTCCCAGAAACTGAGAGAGCAAGGGTGTCCACAAAAAAGGTTGCAGCTACTTCAAGATATTAGTGGCACATTTAGGCCTGGAGTTCTCACAGCTTTAATGGGTGTTAGTGGAGCTGGGAAAACAACACTAATGGATGTACTTTCAGGAAGAAAAACCGGTGGTTATATCGAAGGAGAGATAAGAATTGGAGGGAGCCCCAAAGTCCAAGAAACATATGCTAGAGTATTAGCTTACTGTGAGCAAACTGACATCCATTCTCCAATGATTACAGTGGAGGAATCAATGTTGTACTCAGCTTGGCTACGTCTACCAACCGAGATTGATAAGCACAGAAGATTGGTAAGACATGTTTGCATAGTTTAATTAAACATCTTGCACTTGCTAGGCAAAGATCCAAAACTCATACACGTCTTTGCTGCATGACCTTTATATCCAGAAAGGATCAGTTGCAGCGGTGCTCTTATACTTTTGTGTGGAACCGGAAAAACTGTTTATATCTTTAGAGAAAAGAAATTGGGACACCCTCACCTACGCATGTGTGACATTAGCTTAAATTGTCCCTAGGAGTGTAGGACTAGTCTACATGCTAGGATTATATCAAGATTATGAATAAATCACTCAAAATGTTCAACTCCCTTACCTATCTAACAGGAATTTGTAGCAGAGGTTCTTCAAATGATTGAGTTGGATGAAATCAAAGATGCTTTAGTTGGCATCTCTCGTGTAAGCGGAATATCACCGGAACAACGTAAACGGCTAACTATTGCAGTAGAACTTGTTTCTAATCCATCCATAATATTTATGGATGAGCCTACATCGGGTTTAGATGCCAGAGCAGCTGCGATTGTCGTGCGAGTCGTGAAGAATATTGTTCACACAAAGAGGACAATTGTATGCACCATCCATCAGCCAAGTATTGACATTTTTGAAGCATTTGATGAGGTAGTAATAAACTCGCAGATTTCCATGCATTGTAGTCGTGTCTTCGAATACACCTACAACTATTTCAAGAGAATTGTTCCTTTTTTTCACATTTGTTTTTGCATAACATGTGCATACCCTTACAGCTTATTTTGATGAAAAGAGGAGGACAAATGATATATTCTGGAAAACTGGGTCGGCACTCGAGTAGGCTTATCGAATACTTTGAGGTAATCCTAAAAACCAATATTAGTATGTAAGGTTATTTTGCATTACCTGTCTACATGCTTTCTAGCTAGTAGCCTAGGACCTGACTCTCATTTTAACTCGTCCGATGCTCACTATAACATTTTGTTCACTTCTGGTAGGGTATACCAGGAGTACCAAAAATTAAAGAAAACCATAACCCAGCAACATGGATGTTAGAAATCACTAGTCCTTCTGTGGAGGCTCATCTCGGGATCGACTTTGCCCATATCTACAAAGAATCTTATCTCTACAAGTAAGTCCATTATCATATCTGTGTACTAAATAAGGTTTCTTGTGCCTAACTTTTAATTATCATACCAAGAGATATAATGTTCCTTCTCTATAGGAGAAACAAAGAAATAGTCAAAAGCCAAAGCCTTCCAGCACAAGGTTCAGAGAAACTACAATTTTCTACACCCTTTCCACAAAACGGATGGGAACAACTCAAAGCATGCCTCTGGAAACAACACTTGTCCTACTGGAGAAGTACCAAATACAACTTAGGACGCCTGGCATTTATTATTGCATCTTCTTTGTTATATGGAGCCTTAATTTGGCAGAAAGGACAGAACCTGTAAGCTACTTTCTAGCTCTTACATTAAAATCCTATCACATAGTTATGAAAGTTAATTGATTGGAGTATATTAGATTATATGCTTACTGTATGACATGCTGACATTCTATTCCCCTTTCTCAAGACATGATGAGCAGGATTTTCTCAACATAATTGGATCGATGTATGTTTTCACGATGTTCGCCGGAATAAGCAACTGTGCCTCTGTTCTTCCATTCATATCTACTCAGCGGACAATCATCTATCGTGAACAATTCGCCAGAATGTACTCCTCATGGGCATATTCATTGGCACAGGTCAACAAATTTATAAAAGCCTTCTAAGTACTTACAAGTACCATGACATCTTGGAAGGTCACACATCTTAATATAAATTTGCTCATTTATATTTGCAGGTGATTATCGAGATTCCTTACATCTTTCTCGAAGCAATATTATTCCTGACAATCACTTATCCAGCTGCAAACTTCTATGGATCAGCTTACAAAGTATTTTGGTACTTTTACACCATGTTTTGCACACTGCTCTATTTCAAATACTTAGGCATGATGCTGGTTTCTTTGACTCCAACTTACCAAGTATCTACAATAGTTGCAAGCCTATGTTACAATTGGTTCAACTTGTTCGCAGGGTACCTCATACCTGGACCGGTAAGCCGATCCTGTCTTGTCTTGCTGAATCGATGCTTAATTTGTATCATAGCAACCATCAATACAACACTCATTTTTACAGACATGTCTGCAACTTTCTTACTTGCAGAAAGTTCCGAAATGGTGGATATGGGGCTATTGGATTTGCCCAACTTCATGGTCACTGAAAGGACTCTTAACTTCACAATATGGAGATATAAAGGAAGAAATCATAGCATTTGGAGAGAGAAAAGCACTCAATGAGTTCTTAGACAGTCAATATGGGTATAAACATCAAGATTTGCCCATAACAGCCATTGTACTTCTTGCTTTTCCTCTTGTCTTTGCATTTGTTTTTACATATGGTATTGCTAAACTCAACTTTCTAAAGAGATAGCATGTTTCTGCTACAGTTTCTAGCAGCTCAAGCAAACTTGTAATAAAGTAACTTTCTATGTCAGAAATTGGTTGATTTTATTTTATTTATCCAAGTAGTAATCTTCTGCTAGAGTTTCTATAGTAACTTCTGTACAGGCTATTTACTCTATACCCGAAGTTGTACACATCTTCATCATTCATAGTATCACTTACTCTTGACAATCTTAATTGAATTATTTCCTTCACAATCTTTACTCCTAATAATCTTCCCTTTTTTTTTTATATCGGTATATATATCAAGAAAAATTGAGAGACTTGATTCGAACTTAAAAATAAATCCACTAATTACTAAAAATTTTGGGTTATTCGAATTTTCATTTTACAACTCAAATTTTATTTGAAATTTTTTCGAGTCGAATTTTTTTCACCCCTAATCATATTAATAAATTACAATTAGTATTTTAAATTAATTATCAATTTATAGTGTTACAAATATATACCAATTAAAATTGATGTTTAACACAATAAATAACATTCATTAGTTTGGTATTTTTTCTTGGTAAAGTGGTACAATATGCAAAGAAGTAGCTTGTATCTCACATTGATGAGATATTAGCTTGATAACATAGTTTATAAACATTCTGTTGCTTTATATATTTTGTACAATAATTGGAAGACTGTGTTAATTTTGGAGTCCTAACGAAACGGCCTTCGAACCAATGATTATACAACACAATAATTGTTTTTTATTATTTTATTTATTTATATTATTTGTAACATTCAATGCTAATTTTTCATTTTACAATAATCATCCCACTTACATTTTTGAATGAGTCTACCACATGCGACGAACATTGTTAAACACCAATAACGATGAACATCGCTGAACACCATTAATTTTTTAAAAAAAAACTAAAAATCATGAGGACTATAATTGTAATTAAAATTTATTTAAAAAAAATAGATTTAATAAAATTATTATATTTCTTTATTGTATTAAGAATTGATAGATTTAAATAAACATATAATTTTTGTGAACGAACATATATAAACGTATACAAACAATTTATCGAAATCCCTATTAATTTATACCTTGAACAAAGGCATGCCGATGTTCAAGGTTTTTTCCAGAAAATAAATTTTGTTTGCTTGTATGAATTTACAATTACATATTTAGAAATTCAACACTTGATGGTCCTTTTTATCGGAAGAAAGTCTTCAAAGTTTTTCATCTTCACGTAGGCATTCCCATCTTCTTCTGCAACAATCTCCATCCGGTAATATCTCCCTTCAGATTTGGAGCTCTTGAAGAACATGGAACTCACCACAGTATCAACAACAACAAAAATGGAGTACAAGTAAGCAATCAAAACCCCTTCCAAACCCATCGAAAACCCACAAAAATCACCACCACGACCATAACCATAAGCTTTCGAAATAACACGGTAATAAAACAGAGCTTCAATGGCAGCTAACACCAGATTTTTAGGCACCGCCAATGCCAAAGCACTCAAAGTCCCCCCCTTTATCAAAACACAAGCCTTCAAAATCGCCATATACCCACCGAATTTCTCCATTCCAGAACAAACCAAAGCCAAGTTACAAACTATAATGGCATTGACAAGAATCATTGAATATACAACAGCTTCGGCCGCCGACATAAAGGTGAGCCAATTGGGAGATGATAAGAACCCGAACCCATTTATAAAATGGAAGCCAAAGAAGAGAATCGAAAAAGCTGTTGAATTTGCAGCTAAAAGTAAGAAGAAATTGCATAAAAAAAGTAGAAAGCAGAGGCTTGTAAAGAGAAAAAATTGAAGAAAAATCTGGGTTATTGTGTTTGAGGAGGTGAAAATAGAGACTTTGGATAAGAGGAAGAAAGAAAGGGTAAAATGAAGAGCAAAGACCGATGAAGAAACGGTCTGAAAAATTTTGAAGCTGAGGAGTAGGGATGGCAATGGATCGGATTTGGATCGGATTGTATAGAATCCAAGTCCGAATCCGTTACAACCGGACTCGGATATTTTTTTCGGATTCGGATTTCTTTCAACCGCATTTAGATCAGAGTTTTTGAATTCGGATTAAATTGTCATCCCTAGTCTTGACCCAAGTCTGAGGGGTAGATTCGCAAATTTTATCGTATTTAGGGTATATTGTTTTTTGGCCCTCTAATAATTTTATTTTTGTGCAAATCAGTCCATAATTTTGTATATTTAATTTCTTACGCATTTAATTTATGTTATTTAATTCTACACTTGTTCATTTTTATCCCTTATTTGTTGACTACATTTAATTTTTTATGTTTATTGTTTATGCTTTTAATTTACTTTCTATTTTAATTCATAATTTTAGCATAATATATTATAACTTTATCTATCGATTGCACATTACTTACTATTTCATTCACTAACTTCCTTAATTTTTAGTAATTCATTGATATTTACATTTATTTGTTTCTCCATTGTATTTATTTTATTGTTTGTTTATCTATAACTTGATCTTGCATGTATCTTTTTCATATTTATTTATACATGCATATGGTATAAATAGATATATTACAATATATTAAGGTTAATTAATATATATAAATTATAATAAATATTATTATTTAACTTACATTCTTAACACATTTATATTTTTATTATCACTTTTAATATATATATATATATATAAAGTTAATTTTATTTTTACCATTATTCCAAATTACCTAATATATACATTTATGTTCTCGTTAAAAAAATATATATAGTTATGTTTCTTTTAATGTATTTAGTTTAACTTTTTACTTTATTTATGTTGTCTTCTTGTTTTAATGTAAATATTATACATGATATTTTGTTTTAAGGAATTAAAAGTCATAAATGTTTTGATTCGGGCTCGAATATGGATCGGATGCGTCGGATTCGGATCAGACATGGATTTAGATCGGATTCGGATTAGGATTCGGATCGGATCTTGGCATGATCCATATCCAACCCATCTCCTATTAGGACTCGGACATTTTCCTCAGATTCGGATTCGGATTTTTTTTAATCGAATATGGATCGGATAAATTCCTTCGGATCGAATCGAATTCGGATCGGATTCGGATTAAATTGCCATCCTTACTGAGGAGGGTGAACAAGTTCGACGATAACGGGAACTCGGCCGCCATAAAAATGGATTTGAGTTGGCCGTGGATGGCTGGTAACAGAGGAGAATGGGGGACGGAGAATGGAGTAATTTTTTTTAATTTAATTTTTATTTTTTTAAAAATAAATTTTAATTACAATTATAGTCCTTATAATTTTTAGTTTTTTTTTTTAAATTAATGGTGTTCAACGGTGTTCATCGTTAGTGGTGTTCAGCAATGTTCGTCGCCCGTTATAGAACTTTCCTACATTTTTAGTCAAGTAGCATCTAAAATTTTATTAAGAGAAAAAAATATAGAGACTCTCAACATTAATAAATTAGAAGTATCTGAAAAATTGTAGTTTAAAGTACATTCCTTAAATCATTTTTCTTTGGACAAATTTTAATAATAATCCTATCTAGAGGAGAGAGAAATGAAAAATTTTAAGAGAAAAAAGAGGTGCTCCTACCGGCTCTATAACCCATAATTTAAAGGGATGTGAGGAAATAAAGATGAACAGCTTGGTCAATTGGCAAAATATGCTTTCTCCAAAAATCATTTTTAATCGACAACTTAGTATAAAATTATGATACTCTATTTGTTTCGTTTATTATAATATAATATTTTTTATTTTTTAACATTAAAGCTTATAAATATATTTTAAATAAAATATTGGTTTATATTATCAATTGTGAGAAAAAAATATAAATAACTATAATATGAATAAGTTTGATTTTTTTATTTTTAATGGAATATTCACTTTATGTTTTATCTAGGGATCCGTATAGCCGTATAGGACCTGTACCAGACGAGTTTCGACCATATGAGATCAAGTTATTTTAAAATAAATATTGGGTTTTGGTCAGGTCGGATAAAAAATTATTGAATGTCAGATCGAAGTAGATTTGTATTTAGGGTAAAAATATTTGACCTGAAATATCTATATAACTCTTTCATATTTTTTTAGGGATATTGCTATAATGCTCTTTTTTTTTATATTTTTTCTAATTATATCGGTAATCTTATCAAATAAGAAAGAGAGGAGAATAAGGGTAATTACTATAAATATACTCTTTTATATTTTCTCCCAAGTACATATATATCATTTATTAGAGGTGAATAAAATTTGATTCGACTCAAAAAAATTGAAATTTTCTACTCGAATCGTAATTTTATAAACTCTACTTAAAAAAATTAAATAAAGTTTGAGTTATAAAATGATACTCGAATAACTCTAAATTTTTAGTAATTAGTAGATCGGCTTCCAATTCGAATCATGTCCATCAACTCTGCCTAATATATGTATATCGTATACTAACATTATAAATATTTACAATTAAATTTGAATAGAAACTTAAACAACTCAACTTAACACGACTCAAAAAATTTTTAATACAATTTAAGTATAAAATAAAATTTATCAACTCGACTAATTTAAAATATTTCTACTCAACTTGATTGAATACTCACATTTATTGTTTATTATTTATTTTAGAGTCGACACTTCTATAGGTGATAGTGATAGTGATAGTGATAGAGATAGAGAAGATATACAGATTACTTAAGTATGGAAGACCATTCATGTGTTAGGTTATTTCTTTATTATTGTCCCACTCAAGGCCTTTCTGGCATGGTTTAAAAAGAAATTTTTGCTAAAAATAAAATTCACCTATAAGTAATGCTAAATATTATTTTGAATGAAAAATCACTTAAAATAGATTTTTCACCTAACCTCAAAAGTTAAAATTTCTAGATTTGAAGGTAAAAAATTACTTTTAGGTGTAAAGTTATTTATTTACCCTTAATTATTAACGTTAATATTAATATTAATATATTAAAATAATATTAAATATAATAATTATTATTATATTAAACTAATATTTTAATATTAAATACAATAATTATTAAATATAATAATTATTAAAAATTTAATATTTTAAATAAAAATAATAATAAAAAACTTTAATATTATAAAATAATACTAAGTATAATAATTATTAATATATTAAATTAATCCTTAGTTATATTACAGTAATATAAAAAATGTATAGTTTAAACTTTAGAAGCTAAATTTTTATATTTAATTTAAAATTTTATATTAATTATTTAAAAATATTTAAAGTTTATATTTTATATAAAAAATTACTAATGAATCGTCATGATTTTTATATTTTTATTATTTAATTTGATTTTTTTTATATAATAATATTAATAAATTTTGTGATAACGAATTTAAACATCATTTATTTTTACTATATAATATGTTTAAAATAGATATTTTATCTTTTCAAAAGCATTTTTTGACAGTAATGTCAAACACTAAAATCTTGCGATTATCTTTTTTAAATCACTTTCTAACAACACTTTTAAGAGTATTTTTCAAAAGTCATGCCAAACTGGTTGCACTAAGCATCTGTCACAACAATTTAATTCAATCATTATATTATATCAAAAGTCATACTCTGAGCATAGATTTAAATAGTAGTGCGTAATAGTAATAGCAATTGTCATATAGCAGTAGCAACTCCATTTGAAACACCGATACTCAAAATTGTTATATTTGTAGTAACATCCGTAATTAAAGAAAATTCATGATAACGATATCCACAGTGACTATAATAATATTTGTTATATCCGCAACTACGATAAACTCAATAAAAAATGTGACTCGAGTGCAATTCTATTCCAATGAGAAGTGAGCAACGAGGGAGAGAAAAAGGATAGAACATTAGTTTATTATTAAGTTTAATGGTGTAAGAAGACATTGAGCTTTTGAAAAGAGAAAATGAATTAAGACCTTAAAATTTTTTTTTGCACTCAATTAAGCTATTGAACCAAGAAATTTAATCAGTTAAGCCTTTGAACCAAGAAATTTAATCTATTAAGCTCTTTGACCAATTTGACCATTAAATTTTGATACTTTTTTTTTAAATATTACCGGCACATGATACACTACAGTTTTATCTTGTTGCATTTCAGATTTTTTCAAAAAATATATATGTTTTTAAATTTTATAAGTTTTTTTTAGAAATTTTAGAAATTAAAAAAATAAAATAATTATTTTTGAAAATATCAAGCCGAGAATTGTGACACGATGCACTACACCAACAGATCCAAAAAAACTGTTGAGAATTAATGATCAAAATTGATCAATTGACTTAATTGATTTAATCAGATAAAAAATAAAAACTCAATTGATTTATTTTCAAAATTTTAAATACTCTGGTACCCTTAAGCCTAATTAATCATTATGACATTGACGGTGAGTGTGAATAGAGGTGGCAAACGAGTCAATCGGTTCAGGTTCGGTTCGGGTCATTTCGGTTTCGGTTATTTCGGGTTTCATATCATTCGGTTCAAATTTGATTCGATTCGAGTTCGGGTTCAGTTCCAGTTCAGTTGATTTTCAGATCGGTTAAATTTCGGTTCGGTTGATTTTCGGTTCTGTTCGGTTCGGGTCAATTTCTGGTTGATGGGAGATTGGTCGGTTTTAATCAAGTTTTTAGGTTGGCCAGTATTTTTTTACACCCTTTATATGGCTTTATAAAGCCAATATATTTGACTTTTTGGTGAGTTGTGCGATTGTTCATATCTCATCTTTTTTATTTCTATTAATATCTTTTATTTATTTCGGGTTGTCTTTGGTTCGGGTCCATTCGATTCGGGTCCATTTCGATTCAACTAAAAATCAGTTCATTTCGATTTGATTTCGGGTTTTGAGTCAAATTTCGAGTAAGTATGTTCGGTTCGGTTTCAGATTTGATTCGGATAAACCAATTCAATTTTTAAATCTCAGGTAAAATTTGTCAGGTCTAAGTGTAAAGCAAAGGTGCTGTTTTCCAGCTCGAAATTAACGCTGGAACCGAATCACACAGAATCCGGTGCATATCACAGCATCTTGTTTAAGAAGTAACAAAATCTGCGCATCTTCTCTTACCAAACACAGCCTGTTTTGTCTCCCATTGGTCGAATTGAAGGCCCGGTATCAATCCCTTCCAGGCAGTGAGGGTTTTGGACAGACGCAATAGGAGAGACAGGACCCCAATAAAGAGTGTCACAAAATAAAAAATCTAAATTAAATTAAATTAAATATTTATAAAAAATATAAATTTATATATATAATTATGTGTGTATATAAGTTGATTTTTTGTATTAAGATTTAAAAAAAAAACAAATTATATCTCTTATTGATTATAAATTAAAAACCCCATTTTAATATATTGCACAGGACCCCCAAAATCTTTAAATCGCCCCTGTTCCAGGAAACGGGAAAAAGAAAATATTAATTAAACGCCATTGATATGGATGAAAATAATTAAAAAAAAAAAGATTTCGTGGCGTATGTTCATATATCAAATATCATGTGCAGATATGCCCGAATATATAAATATATATGCAATTCTAACACAATTTTATAGATGTTTAGTTTTGGGATTGGGAATCGATATATTTATTATCCACGAGAAATCTGCAGGCAGACATTTATTTCATTTTTTATTGGCCTGAAAGCAGACATTTCAGGAATTGAATTTAAAAAAGTCAATAATAAAGTTGTTATCCAGCCGTTTCCCTTATTAAATTTGGAGTTGCATGGGTGACGGGTGCTTTTAGACGACGGCTAACACCATTTCACATTATCAAATTCAAATGGAGTAGCTCTGAGGTAACAACTGACCCTACACGGGACCCCTGTACACTCATTATTGATTGGGACGTAGGATTTGGGATGCACCCAAACTCCCTCAAGTTCATCGTGTTATATTTATAAAACATAATGCTGACCTCTAATTTTTAACTGAAAATTTATTTATATTTATATTTTTTAAATTAATTTAATTTTAAATATTTTATTTTAGGTTAAAATGACCCGTCTGTGGATAAAAACTGTTAGTCAACTAACGATAAACAGCTTAGAATGACCTGGCAAAACTACATGGCAGTGCACGCCGCGATAGCAGTGTCATATAGACAAATATGCTGACTTTACATAATGACACATCGGTCAAAAAAATATTTTTATAAAATTGTATAAAATATAAAATATTTTTTCTTCTAATATGTCATTATGTCAAGTTGTTAATCGTCAGTTGACTTACCGTTTTCATCTGCAGATGGACTATTTTAACCCAAAATGAAACGTTGGGCTTAAATTGGTTAAAAAAAAAAATAGAGGCCAAAATGATCATTCAGTCAAACGTTAGGGGGCACTTTTTTTTAGCTTTATGCCTATTTATAAAAGAATAATATAAATCATAAAATTACCTACAACGTTGATTTAGCGGGATGAGACACTAGATCCCTTAAGCAGTGCTAGATGTTCAATTTCTAGAGTTGTGAATGAAGCAACTAAGTTGGGAGGGCCGCCTCCATAATAGACATATTCAGTACCCGATCCGGCTTAGTCAACTGGTGGGTTAAATATCAGTGATTATGGCCATGTTTGGTAAAGAGAGGTTTGAGCAAAAATTAGAGGTTTGACAAGTCAAATCCGCTAATATTGTTGTTTGGTGAATAGCGGATTGAAAGAGCGGATTGGGGTGAAACTGCTAATTTTGAAAAAGCTCATAATAGGAGCTTTTTGAGATTAGAGGTTTGATATTAGAGTTGTAAAGACTCTTTTACCCTTACTAATTACCAAAAATATCAAAATAACCTAAATTAAATATTTTCTCACCCTATTTATAAGCTAATCATATTTACTTTTTTTTCTTTTTATTATCACATATTTATACGTGTATTTAAATTTATTAATCAATTAAATTATATTAAAATAATTATATAAATAATAAATTAATATATAAATCATTCGAATATGTTTAGAAAAATTATATTAAAAATAATTTTATAGATCTAATTAATATTAATTAGATACAAAATATTGATAACTAATAAACTATTCAAACAAGTATTGAATATAATCATGTCCTTATATGTCATTTTGTTTGTTTAAATAATCAAACAACTATCAGCTATCAATTAATTTTACCAAATACTTCTATACAATCAGCTAATACAATCCGCTAGTCAAATCAGCTAATGCAATCAGCTATCAGCTGATGTAATCCGCTATCCGCTATCAGCTATCCGCTAATTGCCAAACAGGGCCTATATAAAACAAATAAATCATAAAATTATTAAAAAATAGTTTTTAAAAAAATAAAAAAGAATTATACAAATCTATTAAAATTAAAAAATATAATAATTATAAAAAAATCAAAAATATAAAAATAGTATAGGAATTCGGAAAAAATAAAAAAAAAATAATGGGTTCAGCAATTCAATGGAAGATTTACGAATAAGATAATATATAGGCCATGTTTGGCAATTAGCGAATAGCTGATAGCGGATTATATTAGCTGATTTGACTAGCAGATTGTATTAGCTGATTGTATAAAAGTGTTTGGTAAAATTAACGGATAGTTGATAGCTGTTAGATTATTTAAACAAACAAAATGACATATAAGGACACGATTATATTCAATACTTGTTTGAATAGTTTATTAGTTATCAATATTTTGTATCTAATTAATATTAATTAGATCTATAAAATTATTTTTAATATAACTTTTCTAAACATATTCAAATGATTTATATATTAATTTATTATTTATATAATTATTTTAATATAATTTAATTAATTAATAAATTTAAATACACATATAAATATGTGATAATAAAAAGAAAAAAAGTAAATAGGATTAGCTTATAAATAGGGTGAGAAAATATTTAATTTAGGTTATTTTGAGATCTTTGATAACTGGTAAGAGTAAAAGAGTCTTTACAACTCTAATATCAAACCTCTAATCTCAAAAAGCTTCTATTATGAGCTTTTTTCAAAATTAGTGGCTTCATCCCAATCCGCTCTTTCAATCAGTTGTTCACCAAACAACAATATTAGCGGATTTGATTGGTCAAACACTCAAACCTCTAATTATAGCTCAAACCTCTAATTTTTGCCCAAACCTCTCTTTACCAAACAAGGCCATATATTTGGCAATTCTTCGAATAAAAGATTAACCAATAAGATAATATATAGATTTTTTAATTTTTTTGGGAAAATTACATAGGTGGTCACCAAACTATCCATGTTTTCTTGTTTTGGTCACCAAACTATTTTTTTCAACAAAAACATTCCTAACCTTGCGTTATCATTTTGGTCACCGGTCATTAAAAAATTAACGACAACGTTGACTTAACAATTTTTTATTTCCCACGTCATCATCTCTCTCATCATCAGAAGATTAATGTTTTATGACGTGACACTTATAGGTGTGTCACATGTCATATTTTATTAGTTATTTGTGAATCAACATCGAAATTTGTCAACCGTTGCGAAAGGGACACAAATAGATTTTTTTTTCTGTTAATAAAAATAAATTTTGGTGTGTTTTGGTTAAAGACCATAAGGACTTAATTGATATTTTGATTTTTTTTACTGTGGATTAAATTGACCATTAAATCAATATTTTATCAAAATCTATTCAAATTTTAAATGGATCTTTAGACTTGGATGAATAACTTGAAGTTTGAAGAATTATAAGTCGGAATGATATTCAAACAAAGTTACTACTCCACAATTCAATTCTGACTCAATTGTTTTTGCTAGTAAACGATCCTTTTTTACCTTGAAAACTAACTTTGACTCTAAGAAATAATACGTTAGCTGCAAAATCATCGACCCAAAGCTTGAATTATGAATAGGCAATATGAACACAGATACAATAAAAAACACAAAATGAATAAATATAATATCACAAAATCCATATAAATTTTAAGGCCTAATGATATTATTAGTCCTTAAACTTTTTTTTTAAAAATCATTATAATCTTTAAACTTTTTTAAAAAGTCATTTAATCTTTAAATATTTTGTCACTCAAACTTCTAATGTTTTCTTTTGTCAAATTAAATCAAACGGTGGAAAAGGTAATAAATTTGTTAAATTGTAAAGTATTTTGTCTTTTCATAAATGTTGGTATCAACTATTTTCTTTTCTAGGGTAAAACTTCAAAAATTATATTTAAAAGTAATAAAACTATTTAAAAATGATAAAACATTAAAAATATATTTAAAATATAAAAATATAATAAACAAGCGTCGAATGCAATAACAAGGCATATTGCACTCTCAATAAAAGAACACAAATTCAAACATGTACTATAAAATGATCATTAATTATACCCAGAAAATATAAAAAAAATAAAAAGACAATATTTGTGACGTCGATTTAAAATGTTAGTATTACTTTTTTTTAGTTAGGCAGTTTAATTTGAAAAAAAATAAATGATAGAAGAAACAAAAAAAGTTAAAACTAAAATGAGTTATTCTAAAAAGTCGTAGAGCAAAAGTATCATTAAACCTAAATTTAATCCAAAATAACCTTGAAATTATTACTCAATTGGTCATGAAATGGGTTAGAGTCAAAATTAACTCCGACTTGATGTAAAAAAGAATAGAAATACTTTTTTTCGGTACTTCTATTTATGCTCACACTAGAAATTTAAATTTAGGGTTTAGAATTAAAGTTTAAGGTTAGATTTTATGATTAGAATTTAAAAAATTTAAAATAAGTGTATTTTTAGAACTTAAAGTTTAAGATTTAAAATAAGGTTAAAACTTAACATTTAATTTTTTAATATTATGACATAGAAAAAACACCAAAAAGTGACAGAAAATTTTTGTTGTGTACACAAATATCTTTCCTTATTAATTTGATTAGTTGTAGCAACCTATTGCCAAAAAAAGCTACGACAACCTAACAATACTTATTTGAATGTGTCTTCCATGAATATATTAAACAGACTCGACGTGTCACACAAAATTCTAGTCGACAATGATGAACGCGTTTCACTTTTGCTCCCACACAATTTGTCATTCGCATACGGAAGCCTAAACCTTAGTTCTTACTGCTCATTGTTTTGAATAGAAATTCTTTGGGGTTTTTACGCTTTTAATTATATTATAAATTTAAAAATTAATTTTTTTGATTAAAATTTAAGGATAAAATTTAAAATTTATTTGTTTAATATTATGATACAGAAAAAACACCAAAAATGACTTATTTTTTTTATAAGAAAAGAAAGGAAAACATGTACCTCGTTAAAAAAACCTCTCTAAGCCTAAATAGAGGAAAAAGAGTACACCTGTAGACCTTGGATATACAAATCACACCATAGCACTACTAACATCAACGTGTAACACGTCAATAACAAAACCCGACGGTTGCACAAACGACATATCCCCTTGGGTCAACTGAAAACCATACTTAGCCATCGCATCTGCCACCCTATTAGCCTCACGAGTAATCTGTATAAAAGACACCTCCCAATTTCGGTCAAGCAATACCTTAATCATATGAATAAGC
The DNA here is from genome assembly GCA_030270665.1 of Hibiscus trionum. NCBI lineage: Eukaryota > Viridiplantae > Streptophyta > Magnoliopsida > Malvales > Malvaceae > Hibiscus > Hibiscus trionum. The sequence goes on along the minus strand of BSYR01000054.1, from coordinate 10,076,778 downwards.
GAGCAAAGCCTACCATTTTCCACGTTTTGGTCAAAACCCGTATTGCATCACTATTGTCCACCTTCACCTTAACACGACGATACCCCAAGTCCCATGCATGACGAAGCCCTATCAAAATACCCCAAAGCTCTGCATCCAAAGCCGAGCATATACCAATGAATTTTGAGTAACCCAACACCCACATCCCTAGCTCATCCCGGATCACGCCACCACAAGTCGCTTTACCATCACCTTGGTAGCATACCCCATCCGTGCACAGAGAAAAACAACTTGCGCTCGGACGCTTCCAAGTCATCGCTCCTTGAAATGTCTGGCCATGAGGCCTTGCTTGACTCGCAAAGAGAATCGGCTCCTGCTGCAGCATGTCATCCGGTTCAAAGACGCAACGATTCCTATGTTTCAACATCACCCAAAGTATCGTCTCAAAAAGCGTTGGCCACTCATTTGCATCACCTAGGGCAAAATCCGACCTACTTAGGTTTGTTCCAAGCCATTCCCGAAAATCCAAAGTAATAAAAGTCGACCATCGGTCCTATCGAGCCACACTTCTCCAGACCACCATCGCCGGCAAACAATGCCAGAATAAATGGTCTACAGTATCTGTTGCATTCCCGCAAACACCACAACGTGCATCAAAGGTCAGATGACGTCGCTCACGCTCAACGTTCGTAAGCAATCTATTATGTGCCAACAACCAAAGGAACATTTTAATACGCTGATTACCTGAAAACCTCGAAATAATCTTCCATAGCGGATCTTCAACCGAAACGGGAGGTGTAACTCAGATTTTGTAAGCTGATCGTACTGTGAAAGCTCGGGTCTTAGTACCCAACCAACCCACCGTTTCCTTCAGCGCAACAGCCGTGGGAGGGAGAACCGCCACAATATGTAGCTTTACCGTCAATGACAGAATGGAATCAAAGCAATCCCATCTCCAACAACCGCCATCGTCAACCATTGCTATCAAAGGTGTTGACCAAAAAGGAGGATGCAACCCAGGTTGGATCCAATCACGTAATTTCCCTAGATTCGCAAGCCACGGATCATCCCAAAAGTCAATGGTCTCGCCATTACATGCATTTCAAATCAAGTTAGCTCTCACATCATCCCAAACCATCGTCATACCTCTCCAAAGCTGCGAACAGCCGCTACGCGATAAGGAATAAGGCACACGATCAACACATTTGTACTTGGAGCGCAACACCTGAACCCATAAATGATCTGGTTTTGCGAGCAAGCCATATGCAAGTTTCATAAGAAAGGCTGCATTTTGCTCCTCCAAGTGTTTGAATCCAATCCCCCCATTACTAACCGATTCACACAACTGATCCCAATTCACCAAATGTATATGACGCCCAGTATTTCCATTACCCCAGATGAAACAACGAATCAATTTCTCAATCTCTATACACAATCCTTTTGGCAAAAGGGTGGTTTGCATAGTGTAAGACGGAATTGCCTCTAAAACTGCTTTAGCTAAAGTAATTCGGCCAGCAAATGAGAGAGATTTAGCAGCCCAACCTGAGAGCCTGTCAGTCACCTTTTGTATAAGGAACTGATAAGTTGCTTTCGTAACCCTTTTATGTAGAAGGGGAACCCCTAAATAGAGGCCTAAATCCGACACCTCCGTGAAGCCGAAACTACCACTGATAAAACTTCGGCAGCTCGCGTCCACGTTCTTAGAGAAATAGATATCAGTCTTGAGAAAGTTAACCTTGTGCCCTGAAAACTCACAGAACTCTCCCAAAACACGTTTAATAACATCAAGTTGTGACACCGAAGCTTCCGAAAATAAAACCATATCATCGGTAAAAAAGGTGGGAAACACCTGGTCCATTCCGCGCCAGCCTAATAGGCTTCCACACCCCCGATTCCACCTCTCTCAAAATAGCCTTCGCAAGATGTTCCATACATAAAACAAAAAGATAAGGAGACAAAGGATCCCTTTGTCTAATCCCTCTCGTTGTTCGGAAAGAAGGCGAGGGAACACCATTCCAAAGAACTTGCATCGAGACCGACATCACACATCTCATAATTAAAATCCGCAGGCTATCCGGTATCCCCATCTCCCGTAGCGCGTCGTCAATGAATGACCACTCAAGGCGATCATAAGCCTTTTCTAGGTCAATTTTAATGGCCATCCAACCAGTTTTCCCCGTCTTCTTATGCATCGAATGGATAATTTCTTGAGCAACAACTATATTATCTGAGATAGAGCATCCCGGCAAAAAACTAGTCTGAGTATTAGAAACCCAATCGGGTCGGAACAACTTTAAGTGATTAATCACCACCTTGGTAACCACTTTATAAAGCACCGAACACAAACTGATCAGACGGAATTGGCTTAGCAATTCGGGATTAGGTACTTTCGGAATCAACACTAAAAGAGTTTGGTTCAGCGACTCATCCATATCTTTCCCAGCAAAAATTTCATGTACCAAACGACATACACTTGGTCCCACAATGTTCCAATTCTTCTGATAGAAAAAAGCATGTAACCCATCCGCCCAGGGGCTTTCAACGCACCCATATCAAACATCGATGTTTTCACTTCCTCATCTGTGACAGGCTGAACCAACCAAATCTTTTCATCAGAACCCAATTCACGAAAACCCCCACGTACCGGGTACTCATAACCATGATACCCTGAACTCGAGAACAAATTTTTATAAAAATCCACCACCATAGATTGAAGGCTACCCTCATCCAAAACCCAATCACCATTACTATTTTGCAGACTATAAACCCAATTAGACCTTTTACGAGCCATGGCAAAACAGTGATAAAACTTGGTATTTCTATTACCATCTAACACCCATTGACATCTCGCCTTCTGAATCCACATGCTCTCTTCCTGGAGCAGAACCATCTCAAGCTCACTACGTAAGGATCGATCAAGCTCAACAAGAAAATCAGAGTGACAGCGCTGAAGAGCACGCTCGATCCCACGAAGGCGTTGCAGTAATTTATTCTTCTTTCTTCCAATATGACCACAAGTATTCAGATTCCAATCCGTAAGATCCGCTTGAAGAGAAGACAAGTTGCAATGAACATCCTTGTCATGATCCCATGATTCTGCCAAGAGTTGTTCAAAGCCAAGATGATCTTTCCAGGCAGCCAAGAAACGAAAAGGTCTTCATTTTCTATCCATGTTGGGTCGAGATAAAGTAACCAACAAAGGGCAATGATCAGAGCCCAGACAGTCTAGATGCACCATATGAGAATCTGCAAAACACTAAAGCCAACCATCATTCACCATGCACCGATCAAGACGCTGATATAAATCACCATGATTCCACGTAAATATGAGGTCCGTGAAAGGCAGACCAACTAAGCCTGAATTGAAAACAAAGTTCTGAAACAAACGACTAGTCCCTAGGGCAGACAAGAAGCCACTTTTACGTTCATTCGGACTGATAATAACATTGAAATTCCCTCCTATAAGCCACAACTCAGTAGGCGCTGACACCAAATCCAAGAGGGCATTCCAAAGAAATTTATGTTTCCCCGCCGAAGAGCTAGCATAGACTGCAGTGTGAAAAAAAACATTGACCAGAATCTAACAATCTTATACGGGAATGAATAAACTGATTCAACGCCTTGAGAATATCCACATCAATACAAGAGTTCCACAAAACCCAAATACCACCGCTGAAGCCATGAGATTCCAAACGAAAAGAATTCTATAGACCAAGCCGTTTAACAACCTTATCAACATTTTGACCCCTCACAGAGGCTCTACCAAGGTCACTAACTGAGGATGATAACACCTCATGAAATCCCGAAAGAAACACCGAAATTCAGAGCTAGCCGAGCCCTGACAGTTCCAAAAAAAGACATTAATCATTAAAAAACATAAACAAAAAACCGCAAACCTTACTGTCACAGAGCACAGTTCTCCTTGTCAAGATGCATCGCATCTACCAAAACACCATCTTGAACCTCCAAATTTGTATCCTTAGAACCCGAGCCCTTCGCAATTCCACAAGAGTGTTGTAGGCCCCTGCTGTTGTAGGCGCTAAACGTCACGGAAAATTCCCCACCCACTCATAAAGCACCTGATGTGGTGGAAAGCGAAACTCATTAGGCTTATTCACACTAAGATCCTTCTTCACCGCTGATCTTGATGCCTTTTTCCAAACCGCACCTTTACCACTACCTTTTTGACTCCCTTTACCACCTTCACCCTCCTCTGTTATCACCACTTCCGCATGCCTACCCTCACGAATGTTGGGCGCATGTGTCGTCACTACCGGTCTAGTTCCATCCTTCAATGGCAAAACATCGTCCTTAATCAGAATCGGACCACAATTCCGCCTCATTGATCTATTTCGCACCACAATATCCAAGCCCACACTCGATCCCATCATCAGCTGCTTCCCCTTACGCACTTGTCTCGCATTAGAGGTATTGTCCTCCAAAAATCCACCTCACCAGCCTCACTATCATCCTGCTGCAGCACGTTAAATCTTGAACCACTGTTACCTTTACCACTATGTCCGTCATGATTCCCATGCTCAATAGGTTTTCTAGTCCGTCGACGTCTAGTGTCAGCGATCATCCAAGGCCCAAACATCTCCTCCATATGATCAGATCCCCATTTCAGACCCTTAGTGTTCCTTGTAATTTCCTGAGTGATATCCTGCGTCCCGCAATTTTCTTTGGAATGTCCATAGACCCTGCACTTGAAGCAAATATCCGGCAGACCCTCATATTCAATCTTCTGAACGAAGTTGTCGATGCCAATACAGGGTAATAAGGGTTTATTCAAGTCGACCATGATAGCTAGACGCATAAAACGTCCACGATCACCAACCTCTATTTTGTAATCAACACTGATAACATGCCCTATAGTCATAGCAATGTGCCGGAAAAAAACCTTTCGAATAGTAACGGTATGACAATCCAGGGAGGCGAACCCATACAATAACCTACGAGGGGTGTCGTTCGGATGTTGAAAAGGAACAGCTCCAAGGCTGAACCGTCAAGTAGCTGCCGTAAACTGTCCATGGCCCATCAGTGAGAACATGCACATAATCAGATTCGAGAGCAAAACGAACAACAAAATAGTTGTTTTCAATATCCACTAACTGAAAATCCCCTTTAGGTTTCCATAATGACTTAATTCGAGCTAGTAACGCTCCATAACCTGTTCGACGCCCAAGCAGTCTGACCACCACTGATGTTTTCATGCTATCATCGAACATATTATGCACTCTATCAGAGAACTGGACGACCGGAAATTTACTGTCTCGTATCACCCTAACATCTTCATCCAAGACACGAACCTCATCATTGAAAATCGACGAAAAGGCACCCTTCTCTCCAGTCGCTTTCCCTGCAACCGTAGCAGCATACGAGCTTTTCTCCACTGTTACCCCACTATCAGCGGATTGCCCATCACTCATCGGTAAGGCCGTCTGTCTTTCATCCCGAGCAGAACCCGCAGCAGTAGCGGTGTCCCTTGTTTCTATACCAGCGCATGAGCGTTTAGGGTCACGCAAGGTATCGTGGGGAGGCGGCGAACCTTCCCTCTCCAAAATCGGCGAAAACGATATATGCACCACAGGATCGGTGAGTATGCTTTCCGCAGTCAAACCATCTCCAGGGGGATCCGGCAAGCCCTCCAAAGGCACGTTAGACGCCAACAGCCGACGGTCATCACCTAGGTTTTCGAAGAAGGTATCGTTAGGGTTTCCACACGCATCTTTAAGGTTTCCACGCATATCGTTTCCACGTAGAAAGAGATGACGTGAGGAAAGTAGAAAATTGATGCGCAAAAGTGAAACGCTTTTTTGCTTTTTTTCTGTGGCTGCGTTTTTTGTTTCTGTGCTGCGTAGAAGATAAAAAACGCATGGAATTTAATTTTTCAGGTTTTTATCATATTTACATTTTAAATATTACCGATACCGTTAACTAGACAAGATTGTATAAAATCACAATAAATGACTGAAATTTTTTATGTGTACACAATTATCTTTCCTTATTCATCAGATTAGCTGTTGCAATCTATTGCCAAAAAAGTTGCGGCAACCTAACAATACTCATTTGAATGTGTCTTCCATTAATATATTAAGCAGGTCGGCGTGTCCCACAAATTCTCATACGACAATGGCGAACGCGTTTCACTTTCGCACCCACACAATTTGTCATTCGCATACGAAAGCTTAAACCTTAGTTCTTACTGCTCATTGTTTTGAATAGAAATTCTTTGAGTTTTTTACACTTTTATTTATATTATAAATTAAAAAATTAATTTTTTGATTAAAATTTAAGGAAAAAATTTAAAATTTATTTTTTTAATATTATGATATAGAAAAAACACCAAAAAATGACATAAATTTGTGTTGTGTACACAAATATCTTTCCTTATTCATCGGATTAGCTGTAGCAACCTATTGCCAAAATAAGTTGCGGCAACCTAACAATACTCACTTGAATGTGTCATCCATTAATATATTAATTAGGCCGGCATGTCCCACAAAATCCCATACGACAATGACGAGCGCGTTTCACTTTCGCACTCACATAATTTGTCATTCGCATACGGAAGCCTAAACCTTAGTTATTATTGCTCACTATTTTGAATAGAAATTCTTTGGAGTTTTTTACGCTTTCATTTATATTATAAATTAAAAAATTAATTTTTATGAATATTATTTAAGGTTAAAAATTAACATTTATTTTTTTAATATTATGACATAGAAAAAACATTGAAAAGTGAAAGAAAATTTTTGTTGTGTACACAAATGTCTTTCCTTATTCATCTGATTAGCTGTAGCAACCTATTGCAAAATAAAAGTTGTGGCAAGCAAACAATACTCATTTGAATGTGTCATCCATTAATATATTAAGATGGCAGACGTATCCCACAAAATCTCAGTCGACAATGACGAACACATTTCACTATAGCACCAACACAATTTGTCATTCGCATACGGAAGCCTAAACCATAGTTCTCACTGCTCACTGTTTTGAATAGAAATTATTTGGGGCTTTTACGCTTTCATTTATATTATAGATTAAAACATAATTTTTATGATTAAAATTTAAGGTTAAAAATTAAAAATTAATTTTTTAATATTATGACATAGAAAAAACACTGAAAAATGACAGAAATTTTTTGTTGTGGACACAAATATCTGATTAGCTGTAGCAACCTATTGCCAAAAAAGCTCTACCAACCTAACAATACTCATTCGAATGTGTCTTCCATTAATATATTAAACAGGCCGACGTTTCCCACAAAATCCCAGACAAAAATAACGAACGTGTTTCACTTTCGCACCCACACAATTTGTCAGTCGCATACGGAAGCCTAAACCTTAGCTCTTATTGCTCACTATTCTGAGTAAAAATTCTTTGGGTTTTTTACGCTTTTATTTATATTATAAATTAAAAAAATTAATTCTCATGATTAAAATTTAAGGTTAAAACTTAAAATTTATTTTTTAATATTATGACATAAAAAACACCGAAAAATTACATAAAATTTTTGTTGTGTATTGTTCATCTGATTAGCTGTAGCAACCTATTGCCAAAAAAAGTTGTAGCAACCCAACAATACTCATTTAAATGTGTTCTCCATGAATATATTAATCAGGCCGACGTGTCCCACAAAATCACCGACGACAATGACGAATGTGTTTCACTTTCGCACCCACTATTTCCATTCGCAAACGAAAGCCTAAACCATAGTTATTACTGCTCACTGTTTTGAATAGAAATTCTTTAGGATTTTTTACGCTTTTATTTATATTATAAATTTACAAATTAATATACATAATTAAAATTTAAGGTTAAAACTTAGAATTTTTTTAAATTTTAACATAGAAAAACACCGAAAAATGACAGAAAATTTTTGTTGTGTACACAAATATCTTTCCTTATTCATCTGATTAGCTGTAGCAACCTATAGCAAAAAAAAAGCTGCGGCAACCTAACAATACTCTTTTGAATGTGTCATCCATTAATATATTAAATAGGCGGACGTGTCCCACAAAATCCAAGATGACAATGACGAACGCATTTCACTTTCGCACCCATACAATTTGTCATTCGCATACGAAAGCCTAAACTAAACCATAATTTTTACTGCTCACTGTTTTGAATAGAAACTCTTTGGGTTTTTTACGTTTTTATTTATATTGTAAATTAAAAAATTAATTTTTTTGATTAAAGTTTAACTTTAAAACTTAAAATTTAATTTATTAATATTATGACATTAAAAAAACACCTAAAAATGAAATAATTTTTTTATGTACACAAATATCTTTCCTTATTCATTTGATTAGCTGTAGCAGTTTATTGCCAAAAAAAGCTGCGGCAACCTAACAATACTCATTTGAATGTGTCCACGATTAATATATTAAACATGCCAACGTGTCCCACAAAATCCAGATGATAATGGAGAATGTGTTTCACTTTCGCACCCACACAATTTGTGATTCGCATATGGAAGCCTAAACCTTAGTTCTTACTTCTCACTGTTTTGAATAGAAATTCTTTGGGTTTTTTACGCTTTCATTTATATTATAAATTAAAAAATTAAATTTTATTATTAAATTTAATTTTAAAACTTAAAATTTAATTTTTTAATATTATGACAAAGAAAACAAACCAAAATTTGAAAGAAATTTTTATTTCTGTGCACAAATATCGTTCCTTACTCATATGATTAGTTGTAGCAACCTATTGCAAAAAAAAAAGCTACGACAACATAACAATACTCATTTGAATATGTCCTCCATTAATATATTAAACAAGCCAACGTGTCCCACAAAATCCCAAACGACAATGACGAACGCGTTTCACTTTCGCACACACAAAATTTTTCTTTCGCATACGGAGGCCTAAACCTTAGTTCTTATTGCTCTATGTTTTGAATAGAAAATTTTTCAGTTTTTTACGCTTTTATTTATATTATAAATTTAAAAATTAATATATATGGTGAAAATTTAAGGTTAAAACTTAAAATTTAATTTTTTTAATATTATGACATAGAAAAACATCAAAAAATGACAGAAAATTTTTGTTGTGTACACAAATATCTTTCCTTATTCATCTGATTAGATGTAGCAACCTATAGCAAAAAAATTGCGGCAACCTAACAATACTCATTTGAATGCGTCCTCCATTAATATATAAACTTGCCGACGTGTCCCACAAAATTCAAGACGACAATGACGAACGCGTTTCACTTTCGCACCCACACAATTTGTCATTCGCATACGGAAGCCTAAACCATAGTTCTTACTGCCCACTATTTTGAATAGAATTTCTTTGGGTTTTTTACGCTTTCATTTATATTATAGATTAAAAAATATTTTTTATGATTAAAATTAAAGTTTAAAACTTAAGGTTTAAATTTTTTTAGGCTAAAGGGTCACTTTTGCCCCTATAGTAGACCTGATTTATCAATTTTACCCTTATGGTATTTTCGCATCAATTTGGCCCCTGAAGTAGACCTAATTTATCACTGTTTGCCCCTTGACTGACGGAAGCCAAGTTGTTAGACAATCACCCTGTGGTAGTATTCATTGATGATATCTTAGTGCACTCTCGTACCGAGGAGGATCTTGATCAGCATTTGCGTTTAGTATTGCAGAAATTGTTAGACAATCAGTTGTATGCCAAGTTGAGCAAATGTGAGTTTTGAATTAGGGAAGTAGTCTTCCTAGGTCATATTGTATCAGCCGAGGGAATCTGAGTGGATCCTAAGAAAGTTGAGGCAGTTGTGAATTGGAAGCAACCGAAGTATGTGACTGAAGTTCGTAGTTTCTTAGGTTTGGCGGTTACTATAGACGTTTTGTTGAGGGTTTCTCAAAGGTTGCGGCTCCTCTGACTAAATTGCTACATAAGGAAGTTCGGTTTGAGTGGACTGATGCAAGATAACAAGTATTTGAGAAATTGAAAGAAGCCTTGACAAAAGCTTATGTTTTGATTCAGGCCATGTCAGGGAAAGAGTTCGTAATCTACAATGATGCATCGTATGTTGCTTTAGGTTGTGTGCTTATGCAAGAGGGAAGAGTAGTGGCCTATGAGTCTAGACAATTGAAGACTCATGAGCGTAATTACCCTACACACGACATAGAATTGGTTGCAGTGGTTTTTGCTTTGAAAGTTTAGAGACATTACCTTTACGGTGAGAAGTGCACATTGTACACTGATCATAAGAGCTTGAAATATTTGATGACACAAAAGGAATTGAACCTTAGACAACATAGGTGGCTAGAATTACTTAAGGGCTATGATCTCACGATTGAGTACCATCTGGGTAAAGCCAATGTAGTGGTCGATGCTTTGAGTAGGAAGGTGGCAATCGAGTTACGAGCTATGTTTGCTAAATTAAGTTTGTCTAAAAATGGTGGTTTAGTGGCAGAATTGCAAGTTAAACCTTCGTTGATTCAACTAATCCGAGAGAAACAGTTGCAAGATAGATCATTAGCATCTCATGTGCAAGACATAGCAGATGATAAACCGACAAGTTTATGTTTTAGTAGTGATGAAGTCTCGTGTTTCAAAAGTAGAGTAGTGGTTCCGGAAGATGTTAACTTGAGACTCACCATTCTAACCGAAACTCACAATAGTCCGTTTGCGTTGCATCCGATAAGTACAAAGATGTATCACGATTTGAAAGATAAGTACTTCTGGGTTGGTTTGAAGAAAGACTTTGCCGATTTTGTAAGTAAGTGTATGGTTTTTTAGTGAGTTAAGGCCGGACATCAGTTTCCTTCAGGATTGCTACAATCGTTGAGAATTCCCGAGTGGAAGTGGGAGAGAATTGCCATGGATTTCGTATCAGGTTTGTCGTTGACACCTTCTAAGAAGAATTCAGTTTAGGTGATCGTTGACCGTTTTACGAAATGTCCACACTTATTGGTTATTAACACTATTTGTACCTTAGATAAGTTGGCTGATTTGTATATCAGTGAGATTGTGAGATTGCATGGTGTACCGAAGTCTATAGTGTCAGACAGAGATACGAGATTAATAGCTAGATTTTGGGAGAGTTTGCATAGTGCGTTAGGAACTAGATTGAATTTTAGCACTTCGTATCATCCTCAGACTGATGGTCAGTCGGAGAGAGTCATACAAGTGTTGGAAGACATGTTGAGATGTTGCATTATTGAATTTTAGGGTTCGTGGGAGAAGCATCTACCCTTAGTAGAGTTTGCGTACAATAACAATTATCAAGCAAGTATTCAAATGACACCTTATGAAGCTCTGTATGGTAGAAAATGTAGAACACCTGTTTGTTGGGCCGAAGCGGGACAGAAATTGATACATTTGCCTTATATGCTTAAGGGTAGGGGTGAGCAAAACTCGACTCGACTCGAAAAAATTAATTTTTTTTTCAATTTCGAGTTATTCGAGTCGAGTTATTCGAGTTGTTCGAGTTATTCGAGTCAACTCGATTAACTCGAAAAAATTTCGATTTCGAGTCGGTTTGGAATTTGCCCAACTCGAAAAATTGAAAAATCGAAAAACCGAATTTTACAGTTTTACAAATTAGTCACTGATTTCATTTTTCTTCAATTCCTCCTCCATTTTAAGTCCATTTTTGACCAAATTTGAACCACATATTCCTAAACCAGCGTAGAATACATATTTATCTTCAATTTATATTTTTAAAATAAATTTCATATTTTTTCAATTCAGCCCCTTAACTTTGTATGATTTCCTCATTTCTTCAATATCTCCTTTGTTTTAAGTCAATTTTGACCAAAATTGAACCACATGCTCCTAAACCAATGTAGAAACTAGAATACCTATTTAGCTTCAATTCATATTTTTAAATTAAATTTTCTACTTTTGTTATTTAGCCCCTCAACTTTGAATGTTTCCCATTTCTTTAATTTCTCTTTCTTTTTAAGTCTATTTTTTACCAAAATTAAACCACATGATTCACTAACACTATATAATATCTATATAACTTCAATTCATATTTTTAAAAAATTATTCTTTTTTTTAATTTAGCCCTTTAACTTTATATTTTATTCAATTTGATCATTCAACCGATTTTTTGTAATTTTTTTCTTTACATCAATTCATTGACTCATTTATACCCCCATCAGTACTTTATCCTTAAAAGTTCCTTATTTAAAAATAATATTATAAATATATTTTAGAAGTTTAGATGATATTTTTTTATTAAATAACATTACAAATCTTTTTATTAAATAACATTACAAATCTTACTTATGCATGTGAAAAATAATATGAAGAAATATATATATATATATATGCATATCTTATATGAATAGAGAAAGTCTTTTAAATTAGAATCAAATCGTACTATAACATGGTAAATAATTACAATTAAATTTGTATAGAAACTCGAAAACTCGACAATATAATTCAGAACTCGAAAAAAGTTTGTTGCAATTCTCTTTTTTGAACTATTATGTTTTTGTTTTTATTGGTTTGTATCTTTTGACATGTGATGTTGGATTTTCTAAACTCTACTGTGTTATTTGCTTTAGTTATTAATATATTTTAGGGTACTCTTTTCCTCCTTCCGCTATCTTTGGTCTCGTCTTGGCGTTACCTAGATAAGAAGGAGGTTTTTAACGAGGCCCGTAGTTTATAATGGAAGGTTGAGTTTTCTTTTTGTTGGTTTGATTGTTACAATTGAAATTTGGACAGGTTTACCTTGTTTGATGAAAAATGTGTTCTTATTTTTGTGCTTTTAGAATCATTGTATTGTTTAGTCATAAGTCAATTTATATGTATGTAGATATAATTCAAAATCTTTTTTTACACATGTGAAAAATAATATGAAGAAATATATATGTAGATATAAATAAAAAATGTTTAAATTAAAACCAAACTCGAAAAATCGAATCGACTCGAACTCGTTAAAATCGACTCGAATCGAAAAAATTTCAATTTAAGTTCAAGTTGTAAAATATGACGATTGAACTCGAATAACTCGAATTTTTTTGACTCGACTCGACTCGACTCGCTCGAACGCTCACCCCTACTTAAGGGTACTACCGAGAAAGTGCAGTTGATATGTGAGCGTTTGAAGGCAGCTTCGGATAGATAGAAGTCTTATGCCGAATTGAAAAGAAGAGAGATAGAGTATGCCATGGGCGACAAAGTGTTCTTGAAAGTCTCACCTTGGAAGAAGGTGATGAGGTTTGGTAGGAAGGGTAAGTTGAGTCAGAGATTCATTGGTCCGTATGAGATAGTTGAGCGAGTTGGTCCCATTGCTTATAGATTGAGATTGCTGACCGAGTTAGAAAAGATTCACGATGTATTTCATGCTTTGATGCTTCGGAGGTATAGATCAGATCTGTCACATGTTATGCCAGTTGAAGAGATAGAATTGAATCCAGATTTGACCTACAACGAAGAACCAGTTGAAATTTTGGCTTCGGATAGTAAAGTGTTGTGAGAAAGGACCATTGAGTTGGTCAAGGTAAAGTGGCAGCACTGAGGGGTGGAAGAAGCCACTTGGGAAAGAAGCAGTTTCCGTATCTTTTTCCGACAGGTAAATTTTGAGGACGAAATTCCTTAAGTGGGAGAGATTTGTAATGCCCGAGTTTAGGGTCCGAAAGATAATCAGATCTGGTCCAAGTTCGGTTCGGGTTAGTTGGTTGGTTAGGTCTAATTTCGGGGACCCTTTTTCTAACAAAATGGTTTTTAAACTATATTTGGGCAAAATGGAGGTTTTTGAGTGGAAAAGGAGAAAATTTCCCAAGTGAAATTAAAAAGGGTATTTTGAATCAAAAAGACCATTTTCACTAAATGCTATCATCTTCATTTTAAACAAAAGGGTTTTCATATTGGTTTTCCTCCCTTTAATCCAAAACATTTCCTTCATCAAGGATTTCAAGGTAACTTCTCCTTTACTTTGGTTTTACTTATTTGACTTGTCATCAATTAAATCTTTCTTCTAAACCCATTATATTTCATTTTGGTTTGGGTTGGAAAAATGGGTATTTTTACTTGATTTTCGTGGGTTTGATTATCCATGTTTTTATGTGTGCTTTAAGCTAAATTTTGAGTGGTTAGACATGTTAGAATATTGGCTTAATAATGGGAAACCTGAAATTGGTCAAAAATAAGATTTTGAGTTGAAAATATAGAGTTTTTGGCTTGGCTTTGGGTTGATTTCGTGGTTGTTGGTACCTTAGTTGTTGGGGGATATTTTAGATGATATTTGATATGTTTTGATGTTTGAAATTGATGGGTTCAGTTTGGGGTTTTGTTAGAATGAAATTGGTGAGGTTTTGAGTTTGAATCAATGTGTTTTTGTTGCAAGAAGTTGGATTCCGGGTTGTTGTTGGTTTATATGTATAATAGCATCCTAATTTTCTGTTTTGGGTTGCCTAAAAGTAGAGGAAATTGGATTGGGCACTTCGGACGTGAGACCGGGTAGTTTGGAGGCTTGAATCAGTGTTTCGGCTAGTGTTGGTGTGTTGGCTGGTGAGTGGAATTATTTTCTAAGCCTTAACTTGATTATGGATATGTTTTGGGGTTTAGATTGAGCTTGATAAGCCAATCTATGCTCAAGAGTAAGTTTTAATGCGTTTTAGTATTTAATTTCGATAAATTCTACTATGTGTTATAAATGATTTCTATAGTGTTTGTTGCCATGAATATCCTTGTGTTATGCATATGATTGCTTAAATTGATCCCATGTTGGTTATGGTCGTGACCATGAGAACACAATGTAAGTGTTGGTTGGTGGGTTATTCACAATGTGAAATCTTATTACCAATTATAGTTGGTCGACTAATAGAATGTGAGTGCACTCAGAGTAAAAGTCGCGCGTGGCCTTAGTGATGCCTGGTTCCACTAAGGAGGAGTACGGTGATGTGATATTCCACCGGAAGCTATGTTTTACTAGACGAGAGAGTACGGTGATATGAGATTCCATCGTAAGTGTCTAGTGGGTTTGAGAACTATTCGTATATCCGAGTAAAAGTGTTAAATGTCAATATACCCATGGTGCTCTAAATTCTCATGTTAAGCATGTTTTATTGTTCATTACCATTTATGCTTAGACATGTAGTTGGTTACCTTGCTTGTATGATGAGAATGAGCACGAGGTAAGCTTGTGGCTTATGGATGCATTCGGTAAATGCGCGAGATGTTAAATGCATGTTTGTTATGTGTTCAAGCGTGAGGGAAATGATTTAGAAATGGTTTTTGGTTTCAAGCAAACTATGGTTTTAAAACTGCATTGTTGTAGCTACTGTTTTGAGCACCGCTCACTAAGCTTAAATGCTTAAGCTCCCTCCTTCCAACAATGCATGTCCTTAGACTTTCAGAGCAGCTCAGGGAACAAGGGGAAAATTCCAAGGGGTTGAGTTGCTCAAGTATGATTTTTTTAGACTTCAATAAATAGTATTAAGCAATGGGATATGACCTTTTGGTTTAAGGGGTTGTTGATATGTCTCTTTGCTTTAGACAAGTTTGTTTGGTTGTGTTTGGCTTGTAATGCTTCTTATCATGTTGAAACATGCCATGGTTTGGCTTTTGACCTTTTTGGTGAATGTTAAGTACGGATGTTTTCCTTTATGAACCTATCCATGTTGAATCTTGTCTCGTGGAATGTCTATCTTGTTTTAATGAGTATTCATGGTTGCCTTATATTTGCTTGTGTGTTTACGAGTTGAATGAATGCATGCTATGTGTGTTTTGTGCTAGCTTCCTTGTGCTTAAATCTGTAGAAAACTATTTTTCTGGGTATGGGGTATTGATACGCTCAAGGGCAGTATCGACATGGTCCTATGTTTTAAGCCTATCATACCGATACGCGGGGGCCGTACCGATACCTATTTTGGTCACTAGAAATATGAGATTTTGGTGAGAAATTGGGGTATCAGTACATGCCTTAGATGTATCGATACGGTCCCTGGTGTTGACTTTGGGAGCTTGACCATCGAGGGCGTATTGATACCAGTCTTGTAGGGTATCAATACAGTCTCTAGAAGTCGACTTTGGGGGTTTGACCGTAGAAGGCATATCGATACAAGCCTTTGGGGTATCGATACAGCCTGTAGTAAAATCATTAAAAGTTAACCTCTAATGTCCGTATTGTTTGGTTCATGTTCGTGTTTGCTTTTTCGCTGCTTGTCTCCTCACATAATTTTCATAATGACATTTAGACAAGATTAATTTTATAAAAAAAAATTAGGATTGCTAATCGGAGTGAAGCCTTAACGGGTTTCTCTTTGGTTTTCCCCGTGTAATCCGTTTGATGCAGTCTGATAGCTAGGTCGGGTCGAGGGGGTTACAATACTAATCTAAATGTGTCTTCCATTAATATATTAATCAGGCTGACGTGTCCCACAAAATCCACGACGACATTGACGAACACATTTCACTTTTGCACCCTCGCAATTTAAGGTTAAAACTTAAAATTTATTTTTTAATATTATGACATAGAAAAAACACCGAAAAATGAGAAAATTTTTGTTGTGTACACAAAAATATTTCCTTATTCATCTGATTAGTTGTACAAACCTATATAAAAAAAGCTGTGGGAACCTAACAATACATAGTTAAATGTGTCCTCCATTAATATATTAAACAGGTAGACGTGTCCCACAAAATTCTAGACGAAAATGACGAACGCGTTTCACTTTCGCACCCACACAATTTTTTAATCGCATACGGAAGCCTAAATGTAAGGCCCGGGTTAGGGCCCGGGAGTTTATCGATTTTGATCTAGGATTAGTTTTGGGTAAAATTTAGATTAAAATAATGATTTTATAAAAATTGCCATTAATTACAATAATGCCTTTAATGAAATTTGAAGATGGGAATTTTTAGTTAAATGTAATAAAGAAAAGAAGTTTGAAAAGTGTCATCTTCTCCAAAAAAAATCCCCTTTACCCATAAAACCTCTCCTAAACCCTATTTCACTATTCCATTGCCTCAAATCCCTCATCCAAGCAAGATTTTTCAAGGTAATCTCTTCTTTGCTTACGTTCTTACATATTTAGCTTGTACTCATTGAAAACCTTCTTTTAAAACCCATTAAAATGTATTTTTAATTTGGTGTTGGGTTGGAGAAATGGGTTTTTCTATGGGATTTTCGTGTGGGTATTTTAATGTCATGTTAAAGGTGTTTTTAATCATGCTTTGGTGTCTTAAAAATGTTAAAATGGTGGCTACTGGTGGGAAACCCGAAATGGGTATAAAAATGAGATTTTTGGGTTGAAAAGTTTGAGTTTTTGACTTGGTTTTGGGTTGAAAATGTGGCTGGTGGTTCCTTTGATGTGGAAGGATGTTTCTAGTTGATTTTGGATGTGTTTTGATGGTTGAAATCGATGGATTCAGTTTGGGGTTTGGTTAGAACGAAATTGGTGGAGTTTTGGGTGAAATTTGAGTTCAAATCAATGTGTTTTGGTTGCAAGGAGTGGGTTTCCGGGTTGTTGCTAGTTTACAAGTGTATTAGCATCCTAATAGTTGTTTTGGGTTGTCTTGAAGCAGAGGAGATTAATTCGGGTACTTTGGGAACGATACTAGGTGTTGCGGAGGTTTGAGAACGGTGTTTCGACTTTCGTTTGAGCTCTATCGGTGAGTGGTAATGTTTTGAAGTTTAAAATGATTTCAAAGTGGATTCTTGGGGGTTTGGGTGGAGCCTTAAGGGCTAACCTA
This sequence comes from Hibiscus trionum, assembly GCA_030270665.1. Lineage (NCBI taxonomy): Eukaryota > Viridiplantae > Streptophyta > Magnoliopsida > Malvales > Malvaceae > Hibiscus > Hibiscus trionum. The sequence goes on along the minus strand of BSYR01000054.1, from coordinate 10,059,156 downwards.
AACCCAAGTGTAAGTTTGCCTATACTTGCCTTGCTTGGTTGCTTGTTGATGTAAGTGTTTATGCGTGTTGTGATGTTGATTTCGTAATGCTTTTATTTCTGTTATAATGTTGTTGTGTAGTCGTTGTTGATGTCAAGCCTCACATGATGGTTATCGTTGCTTACAGTGATGTGTAGTCCCACCGGTAGTGACAAGTAGGAGAGTACGGTGATGTGTAGTCCCATCAGAAAACTGCTAGTTGTTGTGAACGGTGATGTGTAGTCCCACCGGGAATGGTTGTGCATGTGCAAACCATGTTTGGTCTATGTTTGTGTTTACTTCATCTCTTACTTAAATGGTTTTGTTTCCAAAACTAAGATTTATGTTTTGAACTGCATTATTGTTGTGTTATAGAGCTCCGCTCACTAAGCTTTAAGCTTACGCTCTTTTTTTTTCAACAATGCATATCGTTAGTGTTTTTGGGAGGCAAGTGGGCAAGGAAGGGATTCTTGGAGTTCTTGCTAAGTTCAAAGTATGGTTTTTATGTTTGTAACGATGCTTAGACAATGGGAATGCTAGGCTTGTTGTTATGGAGTTGGTGTTCAAACTTCAAAGTCTTGTTATTGTTGATGCTGTTAACTTGTTTAAATGTTGAAGCATGTTTTATTTTGGCCTTTGACTCCTTTGGTGGATGTTAAGCATGTTTTATTGCTTTTTATATCATGTTCGATGAATTGAGCTCTGATTTGTGTTTGAATGCCTTAAATGAATGTCTCTTGCTTGCCTAAGGTTGTATGCATGTTTATATGATGTTCTAATGCTTGCTTAAGTTGTTTAGGATTGTCTCTTTGTGTTTAAAATTAGATTTTGCAGACTGTCTACATAGGGCGTATTGATACGCTCAAGGGCGGTATCGATACGGTCCCTTGTTTTTTAGCCTAGCGTACCGATACGCGGGGGCGTATCAGTACCCAATTTGTTCTATGGAAATCTGAGAAATTGGGGTATCGATACGGGCCTCAAGCGTACCGATACGATATTGGGGTTGACTTTGAGATTTTGACCGTTGAGAGCGTATCAATACCAGCCTTGGAGGGTATCGATACGGGCTCTCAGAGTTGACTCTGAGGAAGGTTGATCGTTGAAGGCGTATCGATACACCCTTAGCTAAGTGGATAAAAAAATTGTCTTAAATTGTTAGTTTTGTTTGGATCGAACTAGTGGTTTCTTTTCCGTTGTTTGCTATCTCATGTAGGGTCAAATAAAGCATTTAGACAAGATAATTAAAGAAAAAATAGGGTTGCTAATCGGGGTGAGATATTAACGAGTTTCGCTTCGGTTTTCCCCGTGTAACCCATTCGGTTCGGTCTGTTGGCTAGACCAAGACGAGGGGGTTACATTTGGTGATATCAGAGCCTCGGTTACGAGGTCTCCCGGGAAGGTAAGTCAGGTATGTTGTCTTGTTTGGATTGGTTGGTATTGCACGGTGTATGAAAGCATGCTTTAATTGTTCTTTTTGTTTGTTAGAGTTTAGTCGAGTGTTCCCATTGCTTAGTGTTGTTATTGAAAAATGGTTTTGGTTTAAAGAGCTTGAGAACTTGGATCCTTGCCCTTGCTAACCTCATGTTTTCTTGTGTGTGATGTGTTTGATGTTTTAGATTTTATCTTCGTTATGGTAAGACCGAGAGGACAGCCTAGAGCGGGTGACCAGGAACCTGGGGATGTGCCTCATGTTCCTCCTGCTCCCGATGGTAATGGGGTGGGTGGCGAAGGTAATGTGCCTCAGGCTGGTGCGAAAGCTGGAGGTGATGGTAATGGACCTCAGGCCGGTGCAAATGTTGGGGGTAATGGAGCTCAGGCAGGTTAGGGTCCGACAGGTGCGGACATGACTCATTTGATTCAGACTATAGCTGAGGCTTTTTAGACGACTTTAGCCGGTATGCATGCTGCAGCACCACCTCTGGGTGCGGAGACTGGTTTACCTCTTGAGAGACTTTGTAGTTTAGGTGGAGTCGAGTTCCATGGTTTGACTCCCGAGGGTTCAGAGGCTTGGCTTGAGAGTACTACCCGCATCTTGGGTTAGATGGAGTGCTCAGACACTCGTAAGTTGGGTTGTGTTGTCTCTTTGCTTTAGGGAGATGCGTATGCTTGGTGGACTACCGTTACTTCGGGTATGGCAGAAGTGGATGTCACTTGGGAATTCTTTAGAACAGCTTTTAAGAAGAAGTATCTCGGAGTCTGATATCAGGATGAAAAGAAAAGAGAATTTATGACCTTGGTTCAGGGTAGTAAGACGGTGTCCGAGTATAAGGTTCAGTTTGTGAGGTTGAGCCAGTATGCTCCCGAGTTAGTTCTAGTGAGAGGGAACGGTGTGAGCGCTTTCGCTATGGGTTGACTAGAGACGTGAAGACTTATATGCTTGCCTCTGACTACACCGAGTTTGATGTTTTGGTCTCTAGGGCCAAGGATATTGAGCAGAACTTGGGCTCGAGTACCCGTGCTAGTGGGTCTGATTCCGGGAAAAGACATACGGATTGGGACAGGGATCATGCCAAGAGGCATAGAGATATGAGGTATCATCTCGATTCGTGGCATATGGGTGGTAACCATGGACGGGGCCATCAGGGCCAAGAAACCGTTGTTCACACTCTTGAGTGCACTAGATGCGGGAGACGCCATTAGGGCGAGTGTATGGGTACCTTTGGGGTATGTTAGAAATGTGGTTCTCGAGATCATTTTAGACGTAACTTTCCACACCCAGCTAGGGGCGGACCGGCTCCAACTAGGGGGTTTGAGCATCAGAGAGGCCGTGGGCACGGTCGAGGTAATTTTCAGTCGAGGAACGTCGGTCAGAGGAACATAGATTATATGGTGGCAGTTCAGCCTGAGGGTGGAGGACCGGCTAGGGTGTATGCACAGCGAGAGGTTGGGAATGACACAGATGTCATCGCAGGTAATTTCTCGTTACAGTCTTTGACTTTGCTTTCTTTGATAGATTCAGGTTCGACACATTCATATATTTTCGGTGAACATGCAAGGTCCTTAGGTATACCGTATGAGTGGTTAGAGGTAGGTGTAAATGTTACTAGTTCTTTCAGTGAGACCGTGGTAGTTAGAAAGATGTATAAGAGGTGTCCCTTGATGATTCAGGGTCATGTGTTTTCGGTAGACATGATGGAATTGTCGTTCTATGGTTTTGATGTGATTTTGGGCAGGGATTGGCTCGTAGAGCATAGAGCTATGGTAGACTTTGAGACCAAGAGAGTCTCCTTGAGGCTTACGGATGATTTTGAAGTTGTAGTGGTGGGCGAGAACATTAAGTTCTTGTCCAATGTTGTTTCTGCTCTGGAAGCTCATAGATTGATGGATTCGGGTTGTCAGGCGTACTTGGCTTATGTGATGAATCATAATATGAGTGAGGTTAGACCGCAAGACATCAGAACAGTTTGTGATTTTCCGAGTGTTTTTTCGGAAGAGTTGTCGGGTTTGCCTCCAGATAGGGAAGTTGAATTTGCTATTGAGACGTATTCCGATTCTGCACCCGTGTCTATTGCTCCATATAGAATAACACCGAAAGAGTTAAAAGAGTTGAAGACACATCTTCAGGAATTGTCAGATAGAGGTTTCATTAGGCCTAGTATTTCTCCGTGGGGTGCTCCAGTCTTGTTTGTGAAGAAAAAGGACGGCAGTATGAGGATGTGTATAGACTATAGGCAGTTGAACAAGGTAACAGTGAAGAACAAGTACCCTTTGCCTCGGATAGATGACTTGCTTGATCAGTTAAGAGGTGCTTCAGTGTTTTCGAAGATTGATTTGAGATTCTGTTACTATCAGTTGAAGGTGAAAGATGTGGACATACCGAAGACAACTTTCCGTACACGTTATGGGTACTATGAGTTCTTGGTAATGCCTTTCGGTTTGACTAATGCTCCAACCGCATTTATAGATATGATGAACCGAGTGTTTCACGAGTTTTTGGATAGGTTTGTGGTAGTGTTCATAGATGATATCTTAGTGTACTCTAGGACCGAGGAAGAGCATGATGAGCATTTGCGGCTAGTGCTTCAAACTTTGCTTGAGAATCAGTTGTATGCCAAGTTGAGTAAATGCGAGTTTTGGATTAAGGAGGTAGTCTTCTTGGGTCATGTGATCTCGGCCCATGGAATTAGTGTGGATCCCAAGAATATAGAAGCCATAGTGAGTTGGAAACAACCAAAGTCGGTGATAGAAATCCTAGTTTCCTAGGCTTGGCAGGGTATTATCGAAGATTTGTAGAGGGGTTTTCGAAGATTGCGGCACCTTTGACTAAATTGCTTCAGAAGAATGTTCCGTATGAGTGGTTGGATGCAAGACAACAAGCGTTTGAGAAGTTGAAGAAAGCTTTGACCGAAGCTCCTATTTTGATTCAACCTGAACCGGGGAAAGAGTTTGTCATTTACAGTGATGCCTCGTATGCAGGTTTAGGTTGTATGCTTATGCAAGAGGGTAAGGTTGTAACTTACGCTTCGAGACAATGTAAGGTTCACGAGAAGAACTACCCCACTCCTGATATTGAGTTAGCACAGTAGTGTTTTCTTTGAAGATTTGGAGACATCACCTTTATGGTGAGAAGTGCACCGTTTATACCGACCACAAGAGTTTGAAATACTTGATGACTCAGAGAGAGTTGAACCTTAGACAAGGTAGGTGGTTAGAGCTTCTTAAGGACTATGACCTTACGATAGAATACCATCCGGGTAAAGCAAACATAGTGGTTGATGCTTTGAGTAGAAAAGTGGCAGTTGAGTTGCGAGCCATTTTTGCGAGATTGAGTGTGTCAAATGATGGCAGATTGATAGCTGAGTTACAGGTTAAACCTTTGTTGGTTCAGTTGATTCGAGAGAAACAGTTGCAAGACGAGTCTTTGGCACCTCACGTGCAAGATATAGCCGAGGGTAGGCCTACAGATTTCTGCTTTGGTGAGAACGAGATCTTATGTTTCAAGGATAGGATAGTAGCCCTAGAAGACGCCGAGTTAAGGCGTACTATCTTGAATGAAGCTCATAACAGTCCTTTTTCTATGCATCCGGGTAGTACGAAGATGTACCGTGGTTTAAAAGAAGAGTACTACTGGATTGGGTTGAAGAAGGATGTGGCCGAGTTTGTGAGCAAGTGTATGGTATGTCAGCGAGTTAAAGTCGAGCATCAGTTTCCTTCAGGTTTGCTACAACCATTGAAGATTCCAAAATGGAAGTGGGAATGTATTACCATGGACTTTGTGTCAGGTTTACCGTTGACTCATTCGAAGAAGAATTCAGTGTAGGTGATAGTCGATAGATTCACTAAGTGTGCCCACTTCATACCAGTTCACACTACCCACACCTTAGATAAGTTGGCCGATTTGTACACCAGTGAGATAGTGAGATTGCATGGGGTACTGAAATCGATTGTATCAGACCGAGATCTGAGGTTTACAGCTAGATTTTGGGAGTGTTTGCATCGTGCCTTGGGTACTTGGTTGAACTTCAGTACTTCGTATCACCTGCAGTCAGATGGTCAGTTAGAGAGAGTTATTCAGGTGTTGGAGAACAAGTTGAAGTGTTGCATCATCGACTTTCAGGGTTCTTGGGAGAAACACCTACCGTTAGTAGAGTTTGCGTATAACAACAGTTATCAGGCTAGTATTTAGATGGCACCGTATGAGGCTCTGTATGGTAGGAAGTGTAGAACACCTATCTATTGGGCCGAGGCCGGACAGAAGCTTGTACCGATGCCCGACTTGCTTAAGGGCACTACCGAGAAGGTAAAGTTGATCTATGCTCGCTTGAAGGCAGCTTCAGACCGACAAAAGTTGTATGCTGATTTGAAAAGAAAGGAGATAGAGTATGCCGTAGGTGAAAAAGTGTTTTTGAAAGTCTCACCTTGGAAGAAGGTGATGAGGTTTGGTAGGAAAGGTAAGTTGAGTCTGCGATTCATTGGACCTTACGGGGTAGTTGAGAGGGTCGGTCCCGTTGCGTATAGATTGAGACTGTCGACAGAATTAGAGAAGATTCATGATGTGTTCCATGTTTCGATGCTCCGAAAGTATAGATCAGATTCATCTCATGTAATGCCAGTGGAAGAGATTGAGTTGAACCCCGACCTGTCATATGATGAAGAGCCAGTTGAAATTCTTGCTACGGATAGGAAGGTGTTACGTGGGAGATCTATCGAGTTAGTCAAGGTCTTGTGGAAACACCAAGGTGTGGAAGAGGCTACTTGAGAGAGAAAGGAAGACATGAAGAGATAATTTCCGTATCTTTTTCCGTCAGGTAATTTCGGGGACGAAATTCCTTAAGTGGGGGAGAGTTGTAACGCCCCGGTTTAAGGCTCGGGAGTTTATCGGTTTTGATCTAGGATTAGTTTCGGGTTAAATTTAGATTAAAATGATGATTTTATAAAAATTGCCATTAATTACAATAATGCCATTAATGAAATTTGAAGATGGGAATTTTTACTTAAATGTAATAAAGAAAAAAAGTTTGAAAAGTGTCATATTCTAAAAAAAAAATCCTCTTTTTCCCATAAAACCTCTCATAAACCCTATTTCACTATTCCATTGCCTCAAATCCCTCATCCAAGCAAGATTTTTCAAGGTAATCTCTTCCTTGCTTAGGTTCTTACATATTTAGCTTGTACTCATTGAAAACCTTCTTTTAAAACCCATTAAAATGTATTTTTAATTTGGTGTTGAGTTGGAAAAATGGGTTTTTCTATGGAATTTTCGTGTGGGTATTTTAATGTCATGTTAAGGGTGTTTTTAATCATGCTTTGGTGTCTTAAAAATGTTAAAATGGTGGCTACTAGTAGGAAACCCGAAATGGGTATTAAAATGGGATTTTTGGGTTGAAAAGGTTGAATTTTTTGCTTGGTTTTGGGTTGAAAATGTGGCTGGTGATTCCTTTGATGTTGAAGGATGTTTCTAGTTGATTTTGGATGTGTTTTGATGGTTGAAATCGATGGATTCAGTTTAGGGTTTGGTTAGAACAAAATTGGTGGAGTTTTAGGTGAAATTTGAGTTCGAATCAATGTGTTTTGGTTGCAAGGAGTGGGTTTCAGGGTTGTTGTTGGTTTACAAGTGTATTGGCATCCTAATAGTTGTTTTGGGTTGTCTTGAAGTAGAAGAGATTGATTCGGATACTTTGGGCGCGATACCGGGTGTTGCGGAGGCTTGAGAACGGTGTTTCGACTTTTGTTTGGGCTCTATTGATGAGTGGTAATGTTTTGAAGTTTAAAATGATTTCAAAGTGGATTCTTGGGGGTTTGGGTGGAGCCTTAAGGGCTAACCTAAACCCAAGTGTAAGTTTGCCTATACTTGCCTTGCTTGGTTGCTTGTGGATGTAAGTGTTTATGCGTGTTGTGATGTTGATTTCAGAATGCTTTTATTTCTGTTCTAATGTTGTTGTGTAGTCGTTGTTGATGTGGTGATGTGTAGTCCCACCCGTAGTGACTAGTAGGAGAGTACGGTGATGTGTAGTCCCATCGAAAAACTGCTAGTTGTTGTGAACAGTGATGTGTAGTCCCACCGGGAATGGTTGTGCACGTGCAAACCATGTTTGGTCTATGTTTGTGTTTACTTCATCTCTTACTTAAATGGTTTTGTTTCCAAAACTAAGATTTATGTTTTGAAATGCATTATTTTTGTGTTATAGAGCTCCGCTCACTAAGCTTTAAGCTTACGCTCTCTTTTTCCAACAATGCATATCGTTAGAGTTTTTGGGAGGCAAGTGGGCAAGGAAGGGATTCTTGGAGTTCTTGCTAAGTTCAAAGTATGGTTTTTATGTTTGTAACGATGCTTAGACAATGGGAATGCTAGGCTTGTTGTTATGGAGTTGGTGTTCAAACTTCAAAGTCTTGTTATTGTTGATGCTGTTAACTTGTTTAAATGTTGAAGCATGTTTTATTTTGGCCTTTGACTCCTTTGGTGGATGTTAAGCATGTTTTATTGCTTTTTATATCATGTTCGATGAATTGAGCTCTGATTTGTGTTTGAATGCCTTAAATGAATGTCTCTTGCTTGCCTAAGGTTGTATGCATGTTTATATGATGTTCTAATGCCTGCTTAAGTTGTTTAGGATGGTCCCTTTGTGTTTAAAATTAGAATTTGCAGACTGTCTACGTAGGGCGTATTGATACGCTCAAGGGCGGTATCGATACGGTCCCTTGTTTTTTAGCCTAGCGTACCGATACGCGGGGGCGTATCGATACCCATTTGCTCTATGGAAATCTGGAAAATTGAAGAGAAATTGGGGTATCGTACGGGCCTCAGGCGTACCGATACGATCTTGGGGTTGACTTTGAGATTTTGACCGTTGAGAGTGTATCGATACCAGCCTTGGAGGGTATCGATACGGACTTTCAGAGGTGACTCTGGGGAAGGTTGACCGTTGAAGGCGTATCGATACGGCCCTTTGGAGTATCGATACACCCTTAGCTAAGTGGATAAAAAATTGTCTTAAATTGTAAGTTTTGTTTGGATCTAATTAGTGGTTGCTTTTTCGTTGTTTGTTTATCTCATGTAGGGTCAAATAAAGAATTTAGACAAGATAATTAAAGAAAAAAAATAAGGTTGCTAATCGGGGTGAGATCTTAATGAGTTTCGCTTCAGTTTTCCCCGTGTAACCCGTTCGGTTCGGTCTGTTGGCTAGACCGGGACGAGGGGTTACACTAAACCTTAGTTCTTATCGGTCACTGTTTTAAATAGAAATTATTTGGGGTGGTTTTTTACGCTTTCATTTATATTAAAAATTAAAACAAATAATTTTTATGATTAGAATTTAAGGTTAAAACTATTTTTTTTCAATTAATTACATAGAAAAAACATCGAAATGATAGAGATTTTTTGTTGTGTACACAAATATTTTTCCTTATTCATCTAATTATCTGTAGCAACCTATAGCAAAAAAATAAAAAATAAAAACTACGGCAACCTAACAATAATCATTTGAATGTGTCTTCTATTAATATATTAAACATGCCGACGTGTCCCATAAAATTCCAGACGATAATAACGAATATGTTTCACTTTCGCACACACACAATTTGTCATTCGCATACGGAAGCTTAAACCTTAGTTCTTACTGCTCACTGTTTTGAATAGAAATTCTTTGGGTTATTTTGCGCTTTTATTTATATTATAAATTAAAAAAGTTATTTTTGATTAAAATTTAATTTTTTTAATATTATGACATAGAGAAAACACTGAAAAATGACAGAAAATTTTTGTTGTGTACACAAATATCTATCCTTGTTCATCTGATTAGCTGTAGCAACCTATAGCAAACAAAAAAATGTGGCAACCTAACAATATTCATTGGATTGTGTCCTCCATTAATATATTAAACAGGCCGACGTGTTCCACAAAATCCTAGACGGCAATGACTAATGTGTTTCACTTTCGCACCCACACAATTTGTCATTCGGATACGGAAGCCTAAACCTTAGTTCTTACTGCTCACTATTTTGAATAGAAATTCTTTGGATTTTTTATGCTATCAATTATATTATAAATTAAAAAAATTAATTTTTATAATTAAAATTTAAGTTTAAAACTAAATATTTATTTTTCAAATTATGACATAGAAAAAACACCGAAAATGACATAATTTTTTTTTGTGTACACAAATATCTTTTCTTATTCATCTGATTATCTATAGCAACCTATTGCTAAAAAAAGGCTACGACAATTAGGGGTGAGCGTTCAATCGAGTCGAGTCAATAAATTTTGAGTTATTCGAGTTGACACGTCATATTTTACAACTCAAACTTTATTTGAAATTTTTTCGATTCAAGTCGAGTTTAAGAAATTCGAGTCGAGTCGAGTTTTGGAGTTCCTATAGAAATTTAATTGTAATTATTTAGCTTGTTATAATTTGGTTTGATTCCAATATAAACGATTTCTTTAATCATATATATATATATTTCTTCGTATTTTTCATATGTGGAAATATTTCTTCATAGTTTTATATACCAGTATGTATGTATCATAAAAAATTGAGGGACTCGTCTCGAACTTAAAAATAAATCCACAAATTACTAATTTTTTTTACTTATTAGAGTTATTCGAATTTCACTTTTACAACTCAAACTTTATTTGAATTTTTTTCGAGTCGAGTCGAGTCTATGAAATTTTGATTCGAGTCAAGACGAGTCGAGTATTTTCGCCTCGAGTCGAGTTATTCGATTTTTTCAAGTCAAGTTTTGCTCACCCCTAACGACAATCTAACAATACTCATTTGAATGTGTCCTCCATTAATATATTAAACAGGTCAACGTGTCCCACAAAATCCCAGACGACAATGACAAACGCGTTTCACTTTCGCACTCACACAATTTGTCATATGCATATGGAAGCCTAAACTTTACTTCTTACTGCTCATTGTTTTGAATAGAAATTCTTTGGGATTTTTTACACTTTTATTTATATTATAAATTAAAAACTGTTATGAATATTTATTTATGTGGATGTCTATCATGATTAGAACTTTATCTAAGGAGTTTGATTTATTTATTATTAGGAATATTATCTCTATTAATTAGAGTTTAATGTATTATGTACTTCTTATGCCTATAAATAGATGATTCATTGAAGGCATTGTATACAATTCTATTTTTGAGAATAATACAAATCTCCCTCTTTCTCTCATCTCTTTGTTCTTCTTGTTCTTGTTCGTTGTTCTTCGTTATTTTATTCACAACACGTTATCAGCACGAGACTCTAATCAACTGAGGTCTTCATCGTTCGAATTCAAAAGAAGTTACCGGGAAGAATTCGATTATATAATGAACCAAAGATAAGTTTTATTTCTCCTTATTTTTTTTAGTTACCGATTGTCTTTCTCTTTATATTTTAACTTGATTTTAATTTTTGAAAAGTTTGGAAGTATGTTTAATTTTATTCGAACATTGGAAAGAGATAAATTTGTGGCTTCTCACAAACCAAAAGACGAATCGACAGAGACGAAGAGGTTGCGTTTGGTGTAAATTACGCGTGTTTTCTCTTGTTCCTAAAAGGGTTAATTAGCGGTATGCTTATTCATACTTTTACTTATATGATTATATTTGATATTTTTCATATTATTATTTATGTCATTTTATTTGGTAAAAGTTAATATTTTTAACCGTGTTTTGAGTTTTACATGATATGCTTAAATGACTTGGAAAAAGATGCGATATAAAGGGACTATGAGAAGCTATCTTGGTCATATGCTATGTCTCCATTGTCCACGAGAGAAAAATCAATATCGGTAAATTTTGGTTTTATTTTTATTCTTTATATTATTATTTTAAAGTGCGATAAATCATGATGATTTTGAATTTACAAGAAGATTATTATAAAGTCTATATTTACTCGAAAGCAATATTTCTTCTTCGTTGAAAAACTTGACCATAGACTTCTCCCAATTTCAAGTTACGAAAATTCTTCTTGATCCAAAAAGTTTTATGGGAGACATTCCTTGAAGTGAATACAAAGCATGATGTTTATTCCATGCGATTATCAATGATGGGGCATTCCCTGAAGTGAATGCAAGCATGATGTTTATTCCATGCAATTATCAATGATGGGGCATTCCCTGAAGTGAATGCAAGCATGATGTTTATTCCATGCGATTATTGGATCTGTTTCATTCCCTGAAGTGAATGCAAACATGGTAAATCACTATTCAATTAGAGACATAATTTCGATATAATCCAAGTATAATTGGCTGGACATCCCGTTCTGCGAGGCTACTGGTCTCAAAGGAGGTTTTTAAAGGACCTTGTGGACAGGTTTAACAATGCCGCGTACGAGGATTAAATCTTTGTTCTCTGTGATAAGGATATGTGAAAAAGTTTTTAAAGGCCCACTGGCTCTACTCCATTCCTTGAAGTGAATGTGAAATTATATTATGGAAGGAATAAAAAATCACATTAAAAGTTGTGGTCGTGGTCGAGGCTATGAATATACACATGAAAAATATAGTCGTTTTAAGAATACTTCTACCCGCTGGTAGCGAAGTTATAAGGATGACAAGAGTGATAAAGATCATTCTAAGGAAGTGAAATCATTTTACCAATGTGATTTTATAAACCATTGGTTTCGTACTTGTCAAACGCCAAAGTACTATGGACTTTATCCATAATCATGAATGATAAATGAAATAAAATATAAACAAAATTTGTTTATGGCAAAAATAATTATGGCGTTATTGGTCCAACTCAATTGGATATTGTTAATTTTCTCATAACCCTTGAAGGGAATAATTTACCATTTATTTTATTTCCCTTATAACCTCTAACAGGAATAATTGGTTTTTTTTATGTTAATTCTTTTTATTTATTATTTATTTATGTTAGTTTGCTTTATGTTTATTTATTTCACATATTATTTATTTACGTTTTATGTTAATTTATTATTTGAAGAATATGATTACTTCCGGAATAAAATTACAATAAATTGTGGCTATTTATGCCTAGAATTGTGGCTATTTATGCCTAGCAGATAATGCAAGTACTCATATTGTACTTAAGCATAAGAAATATTTTTCTCATTTAAATGCAAGGGGAAATATGAGTAGTATTTCTCAAAGTACTAAAATATCAATACTTCGGAAGAGCACTTGAAAGTTTATCTCTGATAGATAATCGACTGGATATGATGTGCTATATTTTATATTTTTTATTCCTCAAAGTGAATGATACAAAGTACATATTTTCATTACCTGAAGTAAATGAAACAAAGCACATTTTGAAAGGTGCACAATTATGCATTTCTCGATTAAAATGCAAGGGAATAATGTGAGTACTATATCCGGAAGTACTAATATCACAAAAGGCTCTGGTTGAGCAAATATGTTATTGTCAAATGGAACTTTATTCCATATTCACAGTGCGTTATACTCGTCAAAGCCATAAAGAGAGCAATATGAGTTCGCAAACAATCCCTTTGAAAATTATAGATAACATATGTTATCAATTGGCATTTGAAATAAGTCAATATGGATATAAGTTCTGGTAGCCAAAAAGTCAGTTGAAAGCTCTAGGAGAGCTATATATTGCTACCAAAAGATAATTTCAATTGAAAGCTCCGAAAGAGCTAAATATATTCCTATTTAAAGGAACAATTTTGATGGTCGTACTAGACATGTACGAGTAAGATTGAATTACATGTTATGGTAAACAAGAAGTTTACAAATTCAGAGATATATACACACATATATATAGTTGGCAGGATCGGTTAGACCATCCTATTCAATAATGGTGCAGAAATTATTGAGATTTACATGCACATGTATTAAAAGAACCTGTAGTTCTTGTGGTGCTTATTCTCAAAGGAATGGATTAAATTCCACTTATTAAAGAACGTGAAGTTCTTGTGTTGCTTAAAGGAATTGATTAAATTCCACTTACTAAAAGAACATGAAGTTCTTGTGTTGTTTGTTCTCAAATGATATAGATGATCCCACTTACCAAAAGAATTAGAACTTAAAGTTCTTGTACTGAAGTTAAGACTGTATGTCTTGCATATCTGAACGAAATATGGGCCCATATATCCACAAATGTGGAAAGTTTTATATGATTTTAGTAGATGCATCTACATTGTTTTATCGACTTACAACCAAAATTTTGTGAGATTGATTCTAAAAAGATTCAGATTATGCAGTTAGACTATTCGTCTTGAAAAGCTAGTGGGTTTATATTTTAGGCTATATCAGTTGTTACAAAGCCTATTGATTATGAAAAATATAGTTTAGCAAAATTTCAATTGGATGCCTCCTAATTAATAGCTAAACTATGAGAACAAAAGAGTTATTATTTATATGGTGTTTCCATATAGCAACACTTATACGCATCAAGCCAACGAGTTATAATAAACTCCCCGTTATGATTGGTTTTTGGTCAGAAACCATACATTTCCCATTTTATGATTTTTGAATGTGCGATATGAATTGCTCCACCACAACGCACAAAATGGGTAAATAAAAAGGGTTGAGAATATATATTGAGTACAAGTCTCCTTTTATGTTTAAATTCTTAAACATTAATTGGAGAATCATTTATGACATGATTTTTCTCAACATCAGGGGGAGATAATAATCAGCTGGACAGAGGAAAATGAATTATCATTATCTAGATCCCCGTATATGAACTAGAAGTTCATAAGATAATTCATGTTATTACATGTCAACTGCCAGACATATTTATTGACCCAATGAGAGTAATTAAGTCTCATATACCAGCTGAAACGCTCTAAGTTTAAATTACATGTTAGAGCGAGAGAATGTAAATCATTCCTGAAGCATGATAGTTGAAATGGTTCCAATGATCAAAATTCTCGTAAATAGAAAGTAATATGAGATGATCATATATTGGAGGCGAGTGCTCCTGAAGAGACCCAAGACATAACAAATAATAAAACTCTAGAAGAGTTTCAGGTACCTGAAATAAAGATTGAAATCTTGAAGAGATCTCGATGAGTTATGTCATTACGAGAATGGAACCAGAAAATTGAAAAGTTGTCGACAACGATTTTACAAACAATTTTACATAAAATACTTCTATAGAAGTAAAGAAAGAAATCGAGGATCTTGTATAAAATCTATCCAGAAGTATAGATATTGAATTGGTCTATGTTGAAAGACGCTTTGAAGTATTTGGACCAGCAGTCCAAACACCTAAAGGTGTAATGCAAGTGAGGCACAAATAAGTAGTCGTAAATACGACTTGAACTATGATTTATGAAAAGTTTTAATTACTTCATGATGGATGCAATTATTTTGGCAGTTATGAAAAATTTTGCATGCGTCTAATTATTTGCGGATCCATATTTATCCTTGAAGGATTTAAACTGCTAGAAGCATTTGGAAATTTCCGAGGAAATTTATTTAGACATGTCTCATGAATATTTTGGCGCATTTGGTATAATCGCCTTAGTGAATACTAATTGAGCAAATACTATAAGAATGATCAGATTTCCTGATGTATTTTATAAAGGAGTTTTGGATCAAGATCCATTATGATAATTTTAGAACTCCTAAAGAGCTTCAAATTGGAAACTCATGAAGTACTTTCAATACAAGTACTTGAATCTTGACATCAAGTTTATCTCGACCTGAAGATCGAACATTTTTATATATTTCTTTTGTCTATGAATAGACATAAGCTGAAAGAATCTTAAAGAAGATTCAATATGAATAGAGCATATCTATTGAGTATCCCAATAGTTGTAAGATTGTTGGATCTGAATAAAGATAATTATATTTTTTCTTGGTCTTGAAGCACTATATATTAGTTGGTCAAGAAATATCTATGATTATACAAAGATCGTTACATTTAGATCTTCAAACATTCGTTGATGCCTCCTCAAATGTCGTAGAAATAATTGTTATGCACGAGGCAAGCCAAAAAAATGTGTTTGGCTAAGACCATTGACCCAACATATCCAAAAGATATGTGGATTTACTTTTACAAGATATGATAAAAGCTATCTTGTGTGAAGATAATGCAAGATGTTTATCTCAGTTTGAAAGTGGATACATCATGGAACATATTACTCTAAAGTTTCATCCCTCACGATCTTTAGAAAAATGATATTCAAGATTAAATTATGAAGATTCAAAGATCTCCTGTGATGTTTGCATGAGGGGGAGTAAATACGCGTTGTACTCTTTTTCCTTTAACCGAGGTTTTGTCCCAATGGGTTTTCCTGGTAAGGTTTTTAATGAGGCAACATGTTATGCGTATCAAAGATGTGTGTACTCTTTTTCCTTCAGTAAAGAATTTTTTTTCCCACTGGGTTTTTATCTTAGTAAGGTTTTAACGAGGCACATTATCTTCATAGACATCCAAGGGGGAGTGTTATGAATATTTATTTATGTGGATGTCTATCATGATTAGAACTTTATCTAAGGAGTTTGATTTATTTATTATTAGGAATATTATCTCTATTAATTAGAGTTTAATGTATTATGTACTTCTTATGCCTATAAATAGATGATTCATTGAAGGCATTGTATACAGTTCTATTTTTGAGAATAATACAAATCTCCCTCTTTCTCTCATCTCTTTGTTCTTCTTGTTCTTGTTCGTTGTTCTTCGTTATTTTATTCACAACAAAAACTTAATTTTTATGATTAAAATTTAAATTTAATTTTTTTTAATATTATGACATAGAAAAACAGCAAAAATTGACAGAAAATTTTTGGTGTACACAAATATCTTTCCTTATTCATATGATTAATTGTAACAATCTATTGTCAAAAAAAGCTGCGGCAACATAACAATGCTCATTTGAATGTGTCTTTCATTAATATATTACACAGGCCGACTTGTCCTTCAAAATCCTAGACGACAATGACGAACACGTTTCACTTTCGCACCCACACAATTTGTCATTCGCATACGGATGTCTAAACCTGAGTTCTTATTGCTCACTATTTTGAATAGAAATTCTTTGAGTTTTTTACGCTTTTATTATATTATAAATTTAAAAATTAATTTTTTGATTAAAATTTAAGGCTAAAACTTAAAATTCAATTTCTTTAATATTATGACATAGAAAAACACTGAAAAATGACGGATTTTTTTTTGTTGTGTACACAAATATCTTTTCTTATTTATCTGATTAGCTATAGTAATCTATTGACAGAAAAAAATTGTGGCAACCAAACAATAATTATATGAATGTGTCATCCATTATTATATGAAAAAGGCCTATGTGTCCCATAAAATCACATACGACATTAACGACTGCGGTTCACTTTTGCACCCATACAATTTGTCATTCGCATACGAAAGCTTAAACCTTATTTGTTACAGCTCACTGTATTGAATAGAAATTTTTTAGGTTTTTTACACTTTCATTTATATTATAAATTCAAATATTAATTTTTATGATTAAAATTTAAGGTTAAAATTTAAATTTAAATTTTTTTAATATTTGGACATAGAAAAACACCAGAAAATGATAGAAAATTTTTCTTGTGTACACAAATATCTTTCTTTATTTATCTAATTAGTTGTAGCATGTAGCAACCTATTGCCAAAAAAAAAACTGTGACAACCTAAAAAATACTCATTTAAATGTGTCATCCATTAATATATTAAACATCCCAACGTGTCCCACAAAATCACAGACGAAAATGACGAACATATTTCACTTTCTCACCCATAGAATTTGTTATTCGCATACGGAAGCCTAAACTTTAGTTCTTACTACTCACTGTTTTGAATAGAAATTCTTTGGTTTTTTTAAGCTTTCATTTATATTATAAATTAAAATTAATTTTTATGATTAAAATTTAAGGTTAAAACTTAAAATTTACTTTTTTAATATTATGACATAGAAAAAACACCGAAAAATGACAGAAAATTTTTGTTGTCTACACAAATATCTTTCTTTATTCATCTGATTAGCTATAGCAACCTATTGTCAAAAAAAAAACTGCGACAACCTAACAATACTCATTTGAATGTGTCATCCATTAATATATTAAGCAGGCAGACGTGTCCCACAAAATCTCAGACGACAATGACGAACGCGTTTCACTCTCGCACCCAAACAAATTGTCATTCAGATACGAAAGCCTAAACCTTAGTTCTTACTACTCACTGTTTTGAATAGAAAAATATTAAGGTTATTTTACGCTTTTATTTTGTATTATAAATTAATTTTTATGATTAAAATTTAAGATTAAACTTAAAATTTATTTTTTAATATTATGACATAGAAAAAACACCGAAAAATGACAAATTTTTTGTTGTTGTGTACACATCTTTCCATATTTATTTGATTAGCTGCAGCAACCTATTGCCAAAAAAAAAAAAAGCTGCGGCAACTTAACAATATTCATTTGAATGTGTCCTCCATTAATATATTAAACATGTCATCGTGTCTTCAAAATCCCATACGACAATAACGAACGTGTTTATTTTTGCACCCACAGAATTTATCATTCGCATACGGAAGCCTAAACCTTAGTTCTTACTGCTCAGTGTTTTGAATAGAAATTCTTTGGGTTTTTTTAGGCTTTCATTTATATTATAAATTAAAACTAATTTTTATGATTAAAATTCAAGATTAAAGTTTAGTGAATTAGGTGTAGAGTGTATTTTTTAAAATTTATGATTAGAACTTAGAATTTAAATTTTATGATTAAAATTTAAGATTAAACTTAGAATTCAAATTTATATTATTTTGACCAAATAACTAGGAGCCAAAATAATATGCGTAGAAGTTAGAACCCCCTGCTATTTACTTTCAATTTGACCCAAACTCAACCAAATGAAATTAATAATTAAAAAAATAAAGAAATAGATATTGCATTCAAACGTGGTAACGTACAGATTTTGCCTTGCTTTATATATAGAGAGGGTTAGAAGCAAACAGAAGCATTCTTCTTGTTTCTCATCCAAATTATTTATTGCGAAAGGAGATATGGGGCATGAACTTGATATGGAAATGGAACAGCTGGCTGAGACGGGGAGGAATCTCTGCTCATCTTTTCGAGAGTTATCTTCAAGCTTCAGGAGTGGTGCATCGGACCTCGCCGCCGTGTCGTCGTCATCGTTGAGAGTAAATAATGACGACGAGGTCGATCATTAGGATGTTTAGTGTGAAAGATTAATGAAATGTGTAGTATTGGCACTAGTATACTTGAATACAAATGATCGATCATTAGGATGTTTAGTGTGCACACGTGAGTCAAAATGCGCGCGTGGTCTTGATGATGGTAGTCATCAAGATGGAGTACGGGTTCGCCCGGAAATCTTCTTTTATATATTAGTCGGTGATGAGTGGAATCCCATCGACGGGCATGAGGATGAGTGGAA
This sequence comes from Hibiscus trionum, assembly GCA_030270665.1. Classification (NCBI taxonomy): domain Eukaryota; kingdom Viridiplantae; phylum Streptophyta; class Magnoliopsida; order Malvales; family Malvaceae; genus Hibiscus; species Hibiscus trionum. Next base: position 10,040,349 of record BSYR01000054.1, on the reverse strand, counting down.
TCCCCTCCGCGTGGAATGAGGCGTGAGGATGAGTGGAATCCCCTCCGCGTGAACGGTGATGAGTGGAATCCCACCGTCAGGTAATGGTTGTGTTGTTGGATGTGAGTTCCAACAGTTATCCGCGTATTCGAGTCATAGCTAGGTGCCAATACAGATTGTAGTTTATGTTGCCAATACGTGGTTAATTGTGAGCCTATGTGATTGGGATGTGTTGCTAACATGGCTTAATATATGTGATTTCATATGTTGTGGATTTAAACATGTTGAGCATGACATAATGTTGACTATACGTTCATGCATCATGTTCATTTTGGCTTGGCGGACCGGAGGTAAGATCATGCATTTCATCATGGAAATAACTCGTGTTTGGACCCTGCATTGTCGAATGTTTGTTTTACGAGCTTACCCTCACTAAGCTTTTATGCTTACGCTCCTTTTTGTTCGACAATGCAGATCAATAGCTTGTGGGTGGCAAAGGCAAGGAAAGGTCTCCAAGTGATGCTTTTGGTTAGCTCAAGTATGAACTTTAATTTGTAGATTGTAATAGTCAAGCAATGGGATAGGTGTTGTTGATGTGAATGCTTGTTGTATGTTGATGTTAGTTTGGCCTTTGGATGCTTCGTTTGGATTGTAAACCTTGATTATGTTGTGTGCCTCGAATGCTTATGTATATGTTGGTCTTGTGCCTTTTGTGGATGTGCTTATGAATGTTTGCCTAAGCATGCTATCTTTAATGCCTAGAATGATCTTGTGAATGGAGGTCTTATCATGCCAAATGCTAGTATGATGAATGCCCTATGGATGCTTAAGATTGTTTTGATAGCATGTAAACTTATTTGATGATGTATGGTGCCTATTGGTTTTTAAAGTCATCAAGCATGACTTGTATGAAAGGCTACTAATGTGTAATTTGCCATGTATGTATGATTGTTTATATTTATGCCTTGAGTGTGTTTGAGTATGCTTGACATAAGTTGCATGCCTCTAGACTTTGTTTGTTTGTGTTGTGTGGCTTTAGGAGTCCTATGGGACCTTTAGACTTGTTAAAATTCGCCCAAGTCTGATTTTCAAAGGTTGCAGGCAGCCCGCGTTTCGAAACGGGCTGGGTCGTTTCGGAACGGGTAGGCTTCAGGGACCCCGTATCGGAACGCGTTTCGATACGGTTTGGCCTCTGGAAACCCCTGTTCCGATACGCGTTTCGGAACGTTTTGGCTACTGGAATTCTGAGAAATTGACGAGATGAAGGCGTTTCGAAACGGGTCTGAGGGTTTCGAAACGGTCAAAATCTCGTTGACCACGAGAAGTTGACCGTTGAGGGCGTTTCGAAACGGTTGATCACCGTTTCGATACGGCCCCTTATAAGGGCTCTGGGGCAGTTGACTTGGTCAAGGCGTTTCGATACGCCTCAAGGGTGTTTCGAAACGGTCTGTTTAAAGGATTTAAAACTAGACTGTTTAAATGTTGTTTTGGGTTCAAATGTTTATCTCGTGTATTTTATTCCACTGTTTGATCACATAGGACTTAAATGAGCCTTTAGAAAAGATTAAATTAAAGAAAAAAAATAGGGTTGTTAACCGAGGGGGAACCTTAACGAGTTTCACTTCGGTTTTCCCCGTGTGGCCCACTCGGACCGGTCACCCGGCCAGACCGGGACGAGGGGGTTACAATAAATATTTACAATTAAATTTGAATAAAAACTTAAACAACTCAACTTAACTCGACTCGAAAAAAATTAAATACATTTTAAATATAAAACAAAATTTGTCATCTCGGCTAATTTAAAATATTTCTACTCGACTTGATCGAATACTCAAATTTATTGTTTATTATTTATTTTAGAGTTGATACTTCTATAGATGATAGTGATAATGATGGTGATAGTGATAGTGATAGTGATAGTGATAGTGATAGAGAAGATATACAGATCACTTAAGTATGGAAGACCATTCATGTGTTAGGTTATTTCTTTATTGTTGTCCCATTTAAGGACTTTTGACATGGTTTAAAAAAAACTTTTGCTAAAAAAATCATTTCACTCATAAGCAATTAGGAGTGTTTATTTTGGATATCAGGTCGGATCCGATTGAAAATTTGAATATTCAAAAAATTTAGATCACTTAAATAACGACCCGTATTCGATTAAAAAATTCAAAAATTCGAATTTTTGGATCGGATATCCGAATATCCGAAATTTATAAATTTATTTGATTATTTTTTTAATTTAATGGTTCTATCCATGAAAATTTTAAGTTTTCGAATATAAAAATCAATAAATTATTGAATATAACAATATTTGTATCCATGAAAATTTCAATTTTTCATATATAACAAGTAAAAATATCGATTATAATAAGATTTATACCAATAAAAAATTTTGAATTTTCGAATATCGGATATCCGATCTGAATGTAAAACCACTATCTGTATCCGATCTGAAATTTTTGGATATCCGATCTGAATTATCCGAAAAATAAAAAACGGATCGGATAACCGAAATTTCGAATCGGATCAATGGATAATCGAATCAGATTTTTTTTGAACACCCCTGTAAGCAATGCCAAATATTTTTTTGAATGAAAAATCTCTTAAAAAATGTTTTTCACCCAACCTCAAAAGCCAAAATTTCTAGCTTTGGAGGTGAAAAATCACTTTTAGGTGTAAAGTTACTTTTTTACTCTTAATTATTAACTCTAATATTAATATTAATATATTAAAATAATATTAAATATAATTATTATTATTATATTAAACTAATATTTTAATATTAAATACAATAATTATTAAATATAATAATTATTAAAAAAATAATATTTTAAATAAAAATAAATAATAAAAACTTTATAATTATAAAATAATATTATGTATAATAATTATTAATATATTAAATTAATACTTAGTTATATTACAGTAATATAGTAATATGAAAAAATGTATAGTTTAGACTTTAGAAGCTAAATTTTTATATTTAATTTAAAATTTTATATTAATTATTTAAAAATATTTAAAGTTTATATTTTATATAAAAAAATTACTAATGAAATTCATGATTTTTATATTTTTATCATTTAAATTATTTTTTTGTATATAATAATATTAATAAATTGTGTGATAACGAGTTTAAACGTCATTTATTTTTACTATATAATATGTTTAAAATAGACATTTTATCTTTTCAAAAGTATTTTTTGACAGCAATGTCAAACACTAAAATCTTACGATTATCTTTTTTAAATCACTTTTAAAATCACTTTCTAACAACCCTTTTAAAAGTATTTTTCAGAAGCCATGCCAAACTGATTGCACTAAACATCTGTCACAATAATTTAATTTAATCATTATATTATATCAAAAGTCATACTCTGAGCATAGATTTAAATAGTAGTCCGTAATAGTAATAACAATTGTCATATAGCGGTAGCAACTCCATTTGAAACACTGATACTCAAAATTGTTATGTTTGTAGTAACATCTGTACTTAAAAAAAATTCATGATAATGATATTCATAATGACTGTAATAATATTGGTTATGTCCGCAACTACGATAAACGCAATCGAAAATGTGACCCGAGTGCAATTGTATCTCAATGAGAGGTGAGCAACGAGGGAGAGAAAAAAGATAGAACATTAGTTTATTATTAAGCTTAAAGGTGTAAGAAGACATTGAGCTTTTGAAAAAAGAAAATGAATTAAGACCTAAAACTTTTTTTTTGCACTTAAATAAGCTATTGAAGCATAAATTTAATCAGTTAAGCTTTTGAACTAAGAAATTGAATCAATTAAGCTATTTGACCAATTTGACCATTAAATCTTGATATTTTTTCTTTAGATATTACCGGCACATGATACACTACAGTTTTATCTTGTTGTATTTATAGTTTTTTTCAAAAATATATATATATATATATATTTAAATTTTATAAGTTTTTTTAGAAATTTTAGAAATTAAAAAAATAAAATAATTATTTTTTAAAAACATCAAGCCGATAACTATGACACGATGCACTACACCAACAAATTCAAAAAAAAAATAGTTGAGAATTAATGGTCAAAATTGGTCATTTGACTTAATTGATTTAATTTTTTTATTCAAAAACTTAATTGATTCAATTTTTTGGTTCAATAGCTTAATCAGATAAAAAAATTAAAAACTCAATTGATTTATTTTAAAAAATTTAAATACTCCGGTACCCTTTATGACATTGACGGTGAGTGTGAAGCAAAGGTGCTGTTTTCCAGCTCGAAATTAACGCTGGAACTGAATCACACAAAATCCGGAGCATATCACAGCATCTTGTTTAAGAAGTAACAAAATCTGCGCATCTTCTCTTACCAAACACAGCCTGTTTTGTCTCCATTGGTCGAATTGAAGGCCCGGTATCAATCCCTTCCCAGGAAACGGGAAAAAGAAAACATTAATTAAACACCATTGATATGGATGAAAATAATTAAAAAAAAAAAGATTTCGTGGCTTATGTTCGTATATCCAATATCATGTGCAGATATGGCCGAATATATAATGCAATTCAAACACAATTTTATAGATGTTTAGTTGGGAATGGGAATCGATATATTCATTATCCACGAGAAATCTGCAAGCAGGCATTTATTTCTTTTTTTTATTGGCCTGAAAGCAGACATTTCAGGAATTGAATTTAAAAAAGTCAATAATAAAGTTGTTATCCAGCCGTTTCCCTTATTAAATTTGGAGTTGCATGGGTGACGGGTGCTTTTAGACGACGGCTAACACCATTTCATATTATCAAATTCAAATGGAGTGGCTCTTTAATGGTTGGGAGGTAACAACTGACCCTAAACGGGACCCCTGTACACTCATTATTGACTGGGACGTTGGATTTGGGATGCAGTCAAACTCCCTCAAGTTGATCGTGTTATATACATAAAACATAATGATGACAAATGACTAATTTTTAACGAAATAATATGCGCAGAAGTTAGAACCCCTGCTATTTATTTTCCATTTGACCCAAACTCAACCAAATGAAATTAATAATTAAAAAAATAAAGAAATAGATATTGCATTCAAACGTGGTAACGTACATATTTTGCCTTGCTTTATATATAGAGAGGGTTAGAAGCAAACAGAAGCATGCTTCTTGTTTCTCATCCAAATTATTTATTGCAAAAGGAGATATGGGGCATGAACTTGATATGGAAATGGAACAGCTGGCTGAGACGGGGAGGAATCTCCGCTCATCTTTTCGAGAGTTATCTTCAAGCTTCAGGAGTGGTGCATCGGACCTCGCCGCCGTGTCGTCGTCATCGTTCAGAGTAAATAATGACGACGAGGTCGAGTTGCAGTGGGCTGCGATTCAGAGGTTGCCCACTTTTACGCGGCTAAGGATGTCATTGTTCGATCACGGTCTTTTGATTAGTGATAGTGATAGAGAAGAAAGAGACGGTGCGAAAATCGACGGACAGAGAAAGCCGATCGATGTTACGGAGCTGGGAGCACTGGAACGCCACGTTTTCATGGAGAAACTCATTACCAAAATCGAGGACGATAATCTCTGCCTCTTGAAGAAACTCAAAGAAAGAAGCGACAGGCAAGAAACCTCTCGTCTCCCTTTTTTTAGCGTTTCTATCGAAATATACTAAATTTAGATTATGTTTCTTTACTGAAATTATACATATTTATAAAATAGAATCATTTGTTTTAGTAAAAAAATAATATTTGTTTCTTTTCGGTGTTTTTATGTTCCAACACTAAAAAAATTAAATTTATAATTTAAGGTCAAGGCCGTCTCTGGTCATGTGCAATAGGAGCGCCCGCCCAGGGCCCATTTTTTCGAATATTTATAGTTAGAGTAATATTTTTTTAATATTTATTATTTAAAATTTAATTTTTTAATAATTTTTATTAGAGTTCTATTCTTAAAATTAATTTTTTTATATTTGTTATTAGGGGTATAATTTTTTTAATACTTGTTATTATATGCTCATTTTTTAGACTACTTATAATTAGAGGCTCATTTTTTATTATTTATTGTTATTTCAATACTTGTTAGTAGGGTACAAATTTTTCAATACTTGTTATTATGAGGTCAATTTTTCAATACTTGTTACTAGGGGCCTATCTTTTCTAATATTTGTTATTAGGGCCTTACTCTTAAATTTTATTTTTTCCGATACTTGTTATTACGAGCCTAATTTTTTCAATACTTGTTATTTATGGTTTATTTTTCCTAATATTTTTTATTACATGCATACTCTTAAATTTTAAATTTTCAATACTTGTTATTAGGGTTCCATTTTCCCTATATTTGTCATTACAAGAATACTCTTAAAATTCATTTTTTTCAAAATTTCTTAATAGTGACCCATTTTTTTATATATCACTTGTTACTAAGGGTCTAATTTCTAATTTTATTTTTTTCCAATACTCATTATTAGGGGAAAGGGTGAGCAAAACTCCACTCGAAAAAACTGATTTTTTTACTTGACTCGAAAAAACTTTCAAATAAAGTTTGAGTATTAAAATAAAAATTCTAATAACTCAAAATTTTAGTATTTAGTAGATAAATTTTTAAGTTCGAGTCGTAAGGACTCGTAAACTCGCATAACTTATTTTTTTACTCAACTCGATCGAACGCTCACCCTTAATTAAGGGCCTATTTTTTAAGTTCGCCCATGAGCCACTAAAATCTTAGAAACGGGCTGTTTAAGGTTTATATTTAAGGCGTGAGATTTAAATGTTAGGTTGAACGTTTAGGGTCTAAAAATTAATCTTAGAGTGTGTTTATGATACAAATTAAGTTTTATCAAAATTTTCATTTTGGTTGATATTTTTAATTTCCATTTAATTTGATCTTTGTGGTGAAAAACAATGAAAAATGTACTGATGGTGAAAACAAAAAAATCTCCAAAAATGCATTTGTTTTAGGGGGTTAAAGATTCAATTTAGAGATTATATTTAGGAGTTTGAAATTTAGTCATAATTAGAATTTAGGGTTTAAAAGAAATTTCTAAAATCTATTGATGGACACTTTTTAAAGACATAACACTCTTTTACAATATATCAGCAGGGGTGTTTTTTCAAGAATTAATAATTAATAAGTGTTATTTTAATATTTTTTTAAAATGCGGTTATTATTACAATTGACGCATGAAAGCCTGCATTCAAGGGGGGAATGCCTTGCCCCTGGATCCTTTGTCCCATAACTGCAAAAAGACAAAAAAGAGTTTTGCATCAGTTGAAAATGAAGATAGTAATTTTTTAAGCTAAAACTTCAAAAAGTAAAACTTATATTTAATCAGTGCTGACAGAAGCAAAACCATAAGTATGATGGTTTGATGCAATGCTTATGCATGCAATTTTCTTTTTTAATCCAGTGCCTTGCAACATCAAAACGAAAATGATTTATGAATAACAATACTAATAATACCAAGTCTATCAGGGATGGACCGAGAGAGGGCTGGATGGGGTAGTCGCCCCTTAAAAATTTGAAATTTATATATAATTTAAAATTTTTTCTATGTATTTTTATTGAAAATATATTTTCGTCCCCATAAAATTTTATAAGTTCGCCATTTAGAATTTTATAAGTTCACCCCTAATATAAAATCTTACGTCGGTTCCTTGAAGTCAATCAAAAGAAAAATTGTTTTATAGATTCATGACTTGCAACTGACAGTGACATTGGTGCTTAGGGTGGGGTTGGAGTTGTCTACTATTGAAGTGAGATTCCAGAATTTGTCAGTGGAAGCAGATTGTGAAGTAGTTCAAGGGAAGCCCATTCCTACACTTTGGAACACCATCACCGGTGTATTTTCTGTAAGTTTTTAGTCCCGAATCACTGCGTTATGTCTCGTTAACGTTACGGTGTATCAAATAATAATCCTTACTTTTATTGTTTCTTCCGACTAAAACGCTTCACTTTCATAATACTTAAAACAGTATATCTTCTTATGATGTATGCATGTGTGTGTATTAATACACTAATGGGAGAGATGTAAGATTCTGAACAGGCTTTAACAAAAGTCAGCAGATGCAAGTCTCAATCATACAAGATAAAAATTCTCAAAGATATCAGTGGCATCATCAAGCCCTCAAGGTTCACTTTGGATATTTACTTCTCAGTTTAGGCTACTTTTTTGGAGAACAATGGTTATACCATTGATAAGCCGTCGAAAACTCACATTGTATGCAGGATGACTCTATTGCTCGGCCCTCCGGGATGCGGAAAGACCACTTTGTTACAGGCACTTTCAGGGAAGCTCAACCCATCTCTCAAGGTTTTCTACTTGTCAATCAAATTCCTCTTGAAATAGCAATGTAAATAATCTGCATACAATGATACCGACATTACAATACATGATTTAAGCATTGATTCAAAAACTATGACCAAATGATATGTAGTATCCAATAAGTTCTAAAATAATGAAAAGTTTGTGGATTGAACAACAACCATCTTGAGGCATTCTTTTATTTCAGGTCACAGGGGAAATATCCTACAATGGCTACAAGTTTACAGAGTTTGTGCCTCAAAATACATCAGCTTACATAAGTCAATATGACCTGCACATTTCTGAAATGACTGTAAGAGAAACACTCGACTTCTCAGCGCGTTGTCAGGGCATTGGAACCAGAGCAGGTATACATTACTTTGAATCTTGTAACAACGATCATACCTTGCTAACAATAAACTGATCTTCAATGTTGTCTACGAATAAAGATATATTAAAAGAAATCAGTAGAAGGGAGAAGCAATCTGGCATTGTCCCGGAACCAGATATAGACACATACATGAAGGTAATTTGCTAGAAATAATGATCATGTAAGCAGCTAGCAGGGGCTGGATATCATTGCCTTTGAAGCCACACATCTGACTATATAATCTGTGTTAACAGGCAATTTCTATTGAGGGATTAACGAGAACTCTTCAGACAGACTATATATTAAAGGTGATTCTCTCAAAAGAAAAGAAATGTATAAAACGAAATCCAAATTCTTCTCTTACAGTTATACAATCATTCATTTCCATTCAGATTCTTGGACTGGACATTTGTGCCGATACTATAGTTGGAGATGCCATGAACAGAGGAATCTCAGGTGGTCAAAAGAGAAGGCTGACAACAGGTTGTGCAGTTCTATAACCTCCCTATTAAAGTTATAAAGTATGAATCCCTGAGCCTTACAAAACCATGCCATTCTAATAGAATTTTCATGTGGAATTTTGATAGGGGAAATGATAGTTGGTCCAAATAAAGCTCTTTTTATGGATGAAATATCAACTGGCCTAGACAGCTCCACAACCTTCCAAATAGTTACCTGTCTACAGCAACTAACCCACATAACAGAGGCAACGCTTCTAGTATCACTTCTTCAACCGGCACCAGAGACTTTTGATCTCTTTGATGACATTATTCTAATGACAGAAGGAAAGATCGTATACAATGGACCACGCAGTTGTGTTCAAGAGTTCTTTGAACATTGCGGTTTTAGGTGCCCTGAACGAAAAGGCGTTGCTGATTTCCTCCAAGAAGTAAGTGTCCTTTAATCTACCTTGTACTTCCATGACATTTTCCTTCATCTGATGATTTAAAATAAATCAATTCTAGGTGCTTTCCAAAAAGGACCAAGGTCAGTACTGGTATCGCGAAGACCAACCTCATAGTTTTGTTTCTGTGGACAACTTCATAGTTGCATTCAAAAAGTTTCACACAGCAGAGAAGCTAAATGAAGAACTCTGCACACCTTTCAAAAAAAGTGAGAGTCATAAAAATGCATTGTCATTCAACATCTATTCATTGGGAAAATGGGAATTACTCAAAGCATGCATGGCAAGAGAATGGCTTCTCATGAAGAGAAACTCATTTGTTCATGTCTTTAAATCATCACAGGTAATAACAATCATAATAAGCATAAATGTATAATATAAAACATTGGTAGCCCAACAAACCCACTAACCAGCCTTGGATGCTTCCTACATGCAGCTTATAGTTGTTGCAATAATAGCGATGACCATTTTTATTCGCACTCGGATGAAGATTGATCTTGTCCATGCAAGCTATTACCTCAGTTCCCTGTTTTATGCTCTCATAAGACTTTTGACGACCGGAATTGCGGAGTTGTCATTAACAGTTTCCAGACTGTCAGTATTCTATAGGCAAAGAGATTTCTACTTGTACCCAGCATGGGCATATTCCATTCCTGCTGCTATTCTAAAGATTCCATTTTCATTCATAGATGCTTTTCTGTGGACAGCTCTTACATACTATGTGATTGGTTACAGTCCGGAACCAGAACGGTATATCGGGTTAACAAAAATGACTTTATGTTAAAGTAGATAAATATCTAACAAATGTTATCATCTTCTAAGCCAAGTATTATTTTACAGGTTCTTCCGCCTGCTCTTCCTCCTTTTCCTTGTACATCAAATGGCAACTTCACTATTTCGTTTAATTGCTTCGGTTGTTAGAGATCCACCTTTTGCAGCAAATTTTAGTCTTTTTATATTAATGGTGATATTTTTATTCAGTGGCTTCATAATTCCAAGACGTAAGGCCATTCCTTACCTATATGAAGAGATTAAAAAGATGTAAAGATATTAATGTTCCAAACCTTTCCTGCAGCATTACTACCTGCTTGGGTGAAATGGGGCTTTTGGCTTTCTCCTCTTGCATATTCTGAAATAGGTGTCGCCGTTAATGAGTTTCTAGCACCGAGGTGGCAAGAGGTGAAAGGAAAACAGTTGATATTTTGTTGGTTAAACGCATAGATCAGCATATCTTCTCAAACTCGATGTTTGGTGGCTATTGTTCACTTGCAGGTTTCCTATTCAAATTCCACCTTAGGACAGACAGTTCTAGAAGAACGTGGGTTAAACTTCAAGGACTATTACTATTGGATATCAGTAGGAGCATTGATAGGGTTCTGGCTGATTTTTAACATTGGTTTCACCTTGGCTTTGAGTCTTTTAAAGTGTACGTTGTACCTCAGCATGCACCATACAAGAAAATCTTTAAAAGTACTAACATGTATATGATGTTGCAGCTCCAGGAAGTTCTCGGGCTATTATTTCTTATGAAAGATTTTCTTATCTAAAAGCAAAAGAGGATTCGAGTGACACAGCTGAAGAACAAGAATTGCCTAGTGTTGACCCTCTAAAAGCTCCAGCACAAACAAAAGTCGAAGGTGAGAAGCTTTTTTTGTACTGGATGTCATATAAAGTAATATAGGCTAGCATGCCAAAAATACTATAATCACGTTTTTCTACTACAGGGATGGTTTTACCTTTTAAGCCAATAACGATATCATTCGAGGATGTGCAATACTTTGTTGATACTCCTAAGGTAATCATGTCAGTCCTCAAGACCACATTTTCAAATCTAAACAAAATATTTTCTAATGTCTTGTATGTATTCCCAGAAACTGAGAGAGCATGGGTGTCCACAAAGAAGACTACAACTACTTCGAGATATTACTGGTGCATTTAGGCCCGGAGTTCTCACAGCTTTGATGGGTGTTAGTGGAGCTGGGAAAACAACACTAATGGATGTACTTTCAGGAAGAAAAACCGGTGGCTATATTGAAGGAGAGATAAGAATTGGAGGGTACCCCAAAGTCCAAGAAACATATGCTAGAATATCAGCTTACTGTGAGCAAACTGATATTCATTCCTCAATGATTACAGTGGAGGAATCAGTGATGTACTCAGCTTGGTTACGTCTACCAACCGAGATTGATAAGCACAAAAGATTGGTAAGACATCTTTACATAGTTAATTAAACAGATTTCACATGCTAGGAAAATATACAAAATACCTACCTGTATATCTTGAAAGGATTAGTTGCAGCAGTGCCGTTATACTTCTGCGTGGGGCTGGAAAAACCGAATATATCTTATGTAGAAACGAGAAATTGTAAAAAAAATGAAAAATAAATAAGTAGCAAATCAACACCTAGATACTTATGACATTGGCTTAAATTGTCCCTAGGACTTGAATATATGCTTGGATTATATCATGATTATGAATAAATTGCACAAAATGTTTAACTCACTTACCTCGCTAACAGGAATTTGTAGCAGAGGTTCTTCAAATGATTGAGTTGTATGAAATCAAAGATTCTTTAGTTGGCATCCCTCGTGTAAGTGGAATATCACCAGAACAGCGCAAACGGCTAACCATTGCAGTAGAACTTGTTTCTAATCCATCCATAATATTTATGGATGAACCTACTTCGGGTTTAGATGCCAGAGCAGCTGCAATTGTCATGCGAGTTGTGAAGAATATTGTTGACACAAATCGGACTATCGTATGCACCATCCACCAGCCAAGTATCGACATCTTTGAAGCATTTGATGAGGTAATTACCTGGCAGATTCAAATGCATGGTAATTAATTTTTTAATAAGATTACACATTAGAATTCCAAGAGAATTGTTTTGTATTCTTCTGTTACTATTATTATGACTTAACAGTACTTGTCATACATTATTACATGTGACTTAATAATCAGGCAGTAGACAATAAACACCAAGGTGCAAACAACAGATATTATAGCTTACTCCTTAAAGCTTAAGCTCCTTGTCATAAGTTGGGCCAATCATTATGATAATAGAAAAATTTTCACCAAAAGTTAATAGGATTGAAGCATTCAGACCTAAACAAGTATTATCAGGAGCCACATTTTTTCATAACATGCTCACATCCTTGCAGCTTATTTTGATGAAAAAGGGAGGACAAATGATATACTCTGGAGAACTCGGTCAACACTCAAGTAGGCTTATCGAATACTTTGAGGTAATCCGAAAAATCAATATCACTATTTATAGTTTATTTCCGGTGCATATGTAAATGTCTCTAGCTAGTAACCTACGACCCTACTCGGTATGTCTGACATGAAAATGACATTATAATGAAGGAATAGAATCCTAAGTAAACCAAATGGCCTTTCTATGGCGACTCTCCTTTTAACTCATCCAATGCTGATGAGAACATTTTTACACCCTTCTGGCAGGGTATACCAGGAGTACCAAAAATTAAAGAAAACTATAACCCAGCAACATGGATGTTAGAAGTCACTAATCCTTCTGCGGAGGCTCGTCTTAGAATAGACTTTGCCTGTATCTACAAAGAATCTTATCTCTACAAGTAAGTGCATTATCTTAAATGTGTTTACAAATTATTATCTTAAATGTGTATTTTTCTGTTTTCTTTTGATTTTAGTTCAAGGAACAACATTAGAATCAAACAATTTTATATTTTTCACTTAACCACTGAAAACCATCCTATTCTGCTTTTAAGCACTTTGTTTTCTTACACGACAAGGTAATTGAAAAACCTTGTATTAAATAAGGATTCTTGTGCCTAACTTTTAATTATCATACCAAGTGATATAATTTTCCTTCTCTGTAGGAGAAACAAAGAAATAGTCAAAAGCCAAAGCCTTCCGCCACAAGGTTCAGAGAAACTACAATTTTCGACACCATTTCCACAAAATGAATGGGAGCAACTTAAAGCATGTCTTTGGAAACAACACTTGTCCTATTGGAGAAGTCCGAAATACAACTTAACACGCCTGGCATTTGTTGTTTTATCTTCTTTGTTATATGGAGCCTTACTTTGGCAGAAAGGACAGAACCTGTAAGTTGCTTTCTATCTCCTTTTTCTAATACTAAGAAATGTTCATCTAGGAATGACCAAGACTTAATCCATAGAGTTAACATAAAATGCATCTTCATAAAGTAAGGTGATCACTGGCATAAGCCCTAAGAAACATGGCTATTGGGCATTCTGATAGCTCTATGCAAGTTGGCTTTTTTCTACTAGTCTAAACAAATCAATATAACTACATCTACATAGAAATGCCCATGTATGTATTCCCTTTTGATAAGGAGAGAAATATACTCATAATTTCTAAATAATAAGCAACAACATCAACATTCTGTTCAAATTGTTGGCTTTATTTGCAAGGACAAAAAGAATTAGGTTTTATATGAATTTCAGTTCAAACTAGAATTGTATCTATTGAAAAGCTGTAACAAAAACTACAAAAAACAATTTAATTGCTTGGAGTATGTTAGATTACATGCTGACATTTTGTTCTCCTTTATGAAGACATGATGAGCAGGATTTTTTCAACATAATGGGATCAATGTATGTTTTCGTGATATTCACTGGAGTAAGCAGTTGTTCATCTCTTCTTCCGTTCGTAGCTACTCAGCGAATAGTTGTCTACCGTGAAAGATTTGCCAGAATGTACTCCTCATGGGCATACTCGTTGGCACAGGTAAAAACAATTATAGAATGCCTTCTAAGCATTTACAAGTGCCTTCTCATATCTTTGTATAAATTTGCAGGTGATTATTGAGATTCCTTATATCTTTCTAGAAGCAATATTATTCTCGACAATCACTTATCCAGCTGTAAACTTCTATGGATCGACTTACAAAGTATTTTGGTACTTTTACACCATGTTTTGTACACTGCTCTATTACAAATATTTAGGCATGATGTTGGTTTCTTTGACTCCAACTTACCAAGTAGCTACAATATTTGCAAGCCTCTGTTACACATTGTTCAGCTTGTTCTCGGGATACCTCATACCGGGACCGGTAAGCCAATTTTGTCTTGTCTTGCTAACTGAAACCCAATTTACAATTTTTACAATTACCAAAAAAGATAATTAGTTATGGACCAGTAAAATGTAAACAATAGAATGGTTAGATTAAATGATAAGGAGAGCATGCTTCAACTTACATATTTTACCAACTAAAATTGATGCTTTATTTTCATTATAGCAACCATCAATACTTAAGCTCATTTTCATATATATCTACAGTAATACATATTTGCTACTTTCTTGCTTGCAGAGATTTCCTAAATGGTGGATTTGGGGCTACTGGATTTGCCCAACTTCTTGGTCCTTGAAAGGTTTTCTCACTTCTCAATATGGAGATATAAAAGAAGAAATCGTAGCATTTGGAGAGCGAAAAACACTCAGTGCCTTCTTGGATAGTCAGTATGGGTATAAATATCAAGATTTACCCATAATAGCTATTGTACTTTTTGCTTTTCCGCTTGTCTTCGCATTAGTTTTTACTTATGGTATAGCTAAACTAAATTATCAAAGGAGATAACATGATTCTACTTTGAGTTTTTAGCCTCTTAGGCAAACTTCTGTGAAGTATAAATATATGAGCCAGTTAATTGTAAATATATCACTACAATCAGTTTGTGTAGTCCTAACAAACAATTACATTGTCTCTCTATATTATTAACTGTTAATCTAACAAAGAAAGCTTCTGGGATTCAACACTTGTAAATGTTACATGTCTTTTAGGAAGGGGTAATGGTCCCGTAACAAGTGGTATCAGAGTAATCCTTTGGTTGTCTAATTTCACGTCGAGCGCCATGAGTAGGGTAGGCAGGGTGGAGTTGACTCGTGACGAAGACATCATGTTGAGTAGGGGATAATGTAAAATTAACTTTTTGTAAATTAATTAAATAAAATAAAATTTATTTCTGAATATTTATTTATTTAAATAAAATACTAAAATTACATATTCAAATAATATAAATTTATCAATGTTTTAATATATTTGTTAGGCTTGTTGCATGCTCGAATCAATCTTCAAATATCGTCAAGAGGGTTGTTTTTTATCCTTGGATGAATTGGCTAAAACTAATATAAAGATGGACAATTTGCACGATGATTTTAGAGTGGTTCGACTACTCAACCGAGTCAACATCCACTACCTTAGAGCACACCACTAAGGATTTTCATGTCTTTGCATTTCTTCTCATTGCTCCAACACACCTACAAAAGATATTTACATGAATTTTGGTATCCATATTGCTTTGGATCCATTAACATTAGTCACAATATCTTTATTTCCCTTAGGAACCCATACTTGTTTAATCCTATAAGATTTTCTCTTCGTTATAGGACAAGTATGCAAGAAATGACTATAATAATGACAATGTGAGCATTTTGCCATTATGTGACAAGAAGAATTGTTAAAAATAATTTATTTTCTTTTGTTAAGATTTCAAGCTTAACTTTCAAATAAAGATTTTCTTTCTCTAAAACCCTTGTTTTTTAAAACTCTAAATCATTTCTTAAACTTTCATTTTGATTTTTCAAATTTGTTTTAAAAAAATCATTTTCAAATTCAAGTTTTGAAATCATTTTCTTAAATTTGGGATTCATGGTCTCAAATTCCAAAATAATTCATCGAAAACATCTTGTAACTCGTCAAATATATATGAATTTAATTCATTTGTGTTAGAAGATACATCGGGCTCATCGAGAGGCAAAACATCATCCACCTTAGGTGTTTTTGAAAACTCTAAATCATTTCTTAAACTTTCATTTTGGTTTTTCAAATTTGTTTTCAAAAGAAAATTGTTTTCAAATTCAAGTTTTGAAATAAGTTTCTTAAATTTGGGATTCATGGTCTCAAATTTCAAAGATAGTTCATTGAAAGCATCTTGTAACTCGTCAAATATATATATGAATTTAATTCACTTGAGTTAGAAGATACATCGGGCTCATCGAGAGCCAAAACATCATCCACCTTAGGTGTTTTTGAAAACTCTAAATCATTTCTTAAACTTTCATTTTGGTTTTTCAAATTCGTTTTCAAAAGAAACTCATTTTCAAATTCAAGTTTTAAAATTATTTTCTTAAATTTGGGATTCATGTTTTCAAATTCTAAAAATAGTTCATCGAAAGCACCTTGTAACTAGTCAAATATATATGAATTTAATTCACTTGAGTTAGAAAATACATCGGGCTCATCGAGAGCCAAAACATCATCCACCCTAGGTATTGAGAGGAGATTTGCACAAAATGAAGCAACATCTTTCTTTTCTCACTTCTTGTTGCCATAAAGCTTCTCAAGTTTCTCCCAAATTTCTTTTGCACTTTTGCATTTGGAAGCTTTCTTGGAAACATTTTCATTGAGGCCACAAAGAAGAGTGTGCATCGCCTTTGCGTTTAGCTTGGCATTCGTGTCATTTGCACTCGTTTGCTTCTTCATCTTCTTCTTCTTAAGAGCTTCCAAGTAACCATATTCGATAATATCTCAAATCTCAAAATCAAGCGATTTGATGAAATATTTCATGACATTGCTCCATTGGAAGTATGTTTCTCCTTCGAAGAGCGGAGGACACGAGATAGAGCGGCATTCTTCAAATCTCGCCATTTTCTTGAACGGTGGACTTCGAGAAAATTATCTTTATTCTCGGACGTTAGTCCTTCGATAGAGACGAGACTCTGATACCAATTGTTAAGCTTGTTGCATGCTCGAATCAATCTCCAAATATCGTCAAAAGGGTTGTATTTTTTATCCTTGGTTGAATTGGCTAAAATCGATATAAAGATGGACAATTTGCACGATAATTTTAGAGTGGTTCGAATACCCAACTGAGTCTACTTCCACTACCTTAGCACACCACTAAGAATTTGGGATTCATGTTTTCAAATTCTAAAAACAGTTCATCGAAAGCACCTTGTAACTAGTCAAATATATATGAATTTAATTCACTTGAGTTAGAAAATACATCGGGCTCATCGAGAGCCAAAACATCATCCACCCTAGGTATTGAGAGGAGATTTGCACAAAATGAAGCAACATCTTTCTTTTCTCACTTCTTGTTGCCATAAAGCTTCTCAAGTTTCTCCCAAATTTCTTTTGCACTTTTGCATTTGGAAGCTTTCTTGGAAACATTTTCATTGAGGCCACAAAGAAGAGTGTGCATCGCCTTTGCGTTTAGCTTGGCATTCGTGTCATTTGCACTCGTTTGCTTCTTCATCTTCTTCTTCTTAAGAGCTTCCAAGTAACCATATTCGATAATATCTCAAATCTCAAAATCAAGCGATTTGATGAAATATTTCATGACATTGCTTCATTGGAAGTATGTTTCTCCTTCGAAGAGCGGAGGACACGAGATAGAGCGGCATTCTTCAAATCTCGCCATTTTCTTGAACGGTGGACTTCGAGAAAATTATCTTTATTCTCGGACGTTAGTCCTTCGATAGAGACGAGAATCTGATACCAATTGTTAAGCTTGTTGCATGCTCGAATCAATCTCCAAATATCGTCAAAAGGGTTGTATTTTTTATCCTTGGTTGAATTGGCTAAAATCGATATAAAGATGGACAATTTGCACGATAATTTTAGAGTGGTTCGAATACCCAACTGAGTCTACTTCCACTACCTTAGCACACCACTAAGAATTTCTCAATTCACTATGAATTCTCCTCTTTTCTAGGCTAAAGATGTAACCCTTACAATCTTTCTTTTAATGGCTAAGATAGAACCACTATAGTTTTTCACAAATGCTAAACTAGAACCTCTCCTTTTACAAGGGATTTGTTTGATAAACTAAATATCTTACAAAGTGGGTGTTTACACAATTAAAGCTTACAAGAAAGAGTGAAAGATTTACAATTTAAGCACTCTCTTAAACTATGTATAAGAGAAATGAAGAAATTAGACTCAAATTCTCTTGATCATCTTGCTTGGATATGTTCTCTAATTATCTTCAAGTGTTCAAACCTTCATAATATAGTTATGAATGAGCTTGTGGTCGTTGATGACCGTTGGGAATGATTTAGAGCCGTTGGGGCCAGACCCGTTTATGAGATTTTGGTGGCCTATGGGCGAACTTAAAAAATAGGCCCCTAATTAAGGGTGAGCGGTAGACCGAATTAAATTGAGTAAAAAAATTCAAGTTATGCGAGTTTACTGGTCCTTACGACTCCAATTTAAAAATTTAACTACTAAATACTAAAATTTTGAGTTATTAGATTTTTTAATTTACAACTTAAACTTTATTTGAAATTTTTTTCGAGTCAAGACGAGTCGATTTGAAAAAATCAATTTTTTCGAGTCGAGTGGAGTTTTGCTCACCCTTTCCCCTAATAACGAGTATTGATTTTTTTTTTGAAATTAGACCCTTAGTAACAAGTGATATATAAAAAAATGGCCCCTATTAACAAATTTTGAAAAAATAAATAAATTTTAAGAGTATTCTTGTAATAACAAATATAGGGGAAATGGAAACCTAATAACAAGTATTGAAAAATTAAAATTTAAGAGTATGCATGTAATAACAAATATTAGGGAAAATAGACCATAAATAACAAGTATTGAAAAAAATTGGACTCGTAATAACAAGTATCTGAAAAAAAATAAAATTTAAGACTAGGGCCCTAATAACAAATATTAGAAAAGATAGGCCCCTAGTAACAAGTATTGAAAAATTGGACTTATAATAACAAGTATTAAAGAATTTGTACCATAATAACAAGTATTGAAATAACAATAAATAATAAAAAATGGACCCCTAATTACAAGTATTCAAAAAAATGAGCCTATAATAACAAGTATTAGAAAAAAAAATTATACCCCTAATAAAAAATATCGGAAAAAATAAAATTTAAAAATAAAACTCTAATAATAATTATTAAAAAATTAAATTTTAAATAATAAATATTAAAATTTAATTATAAATATTCGAAAAAATGGGCCCTGGGCAGGGTAGGGGCCCTGGGCGGGCGCCCCTATTGCCCGTGCCCAGGGACAGCTCTGGTTGGGGCTGATTTCCATGCATATTTTCCCGATCTGGTGCAGGGTGTATCGATACACGGGGTACCCGTATCGATACGGCTCCTTTGAGAAAGAGTTGTCCATCCCTCAGCTGATGCATATTGAGATGCTTCTAAGCATATCGATACGACCTGTACTTTAAAAATTCGTTGGGAGATAATTGTTGGAGTAGATGGAAATAGCTATTGTAATTAAAACACAAGGCATCGATACGCTTTATAGCGTATCGATACGACTCTATTCTGTATCGATACGATTTGTCTGTATTGATACAGGTTTTGGCTACTGCAATTTTTCTGTAGCTGAAACCCTAAAGCGTATCGATACAGTATATACCGTATCGGTACGGTGGCTTGAAAAACAAAGGTTTTACTACTTTAAAGACATTTTAAATCATTCCAAAGCCTTGTAAA
The DNA here is from genome assembly GCA_030270665.1 of Hibiscus trionum. Classification (NCBI taxonomy): domain Eukaryota; kingdom Viridiplantae; phylum Streptophyta; class Magnoliopsida; order Malvales; family Malvaceae; genus Hibiscus; species Hibiscus trionum. The sequence continues at coordinate 10,020,354 of BSYR01000054.1, read as the reverse complement.
ATTCATCAAACATATTTTCAAGTTTTTTTTTGGACTTATTAACATTTTGAAACCTTTTCAATTTAATCTAAAATAATTTTTCTATTATTGTATCAAAACAAATATCCTAACAATATTTATTTTTAATAGCTTTGAAATTTGAATCTAATTGAAATATTTTAATCTTCTAGCATTTATAATAAAACTACCATGCTTTTAAGTACAAAATATGTTATAGGGTTGATTTATAAATTTTTAGCAAAAAAGGACGCATCAACTACGAAAGTGAGCGTTTTCGCCTAGCGCCTCGGCTCCAAAGACCCTTTGCGCCTCAGAGCACCCAACGTCCTTTAAAACTAAGCTAGTAAGAGGCGGAGACATTAATCTCACATCAGATAGGAAAAGAGAGGTCTTGGGATATATAAGCGATGGCGCTGTACATTCTATCAGACATGCCTTTTGGAAAGATGGTAATGACTTCGTGACAAGTGGTATCAGAGCGACCTTTTTACTGATCGATTTCACGCCGGGTGCCTATGAGTGTGGTAGGCAGGGTGGACAACTATGACAATTGGTCAATCACGAGAAGAGGCGGGGTCATTAATCCCACATCGAAAAGAAAAAGATAGGTCTTAAGATATATAAACAGTGACACTGCACATCCTATCAGACATGTCTTTTAAGAAGAAGATAAGGACTCGTGACACTAGCTTGCTTTAATTATATTTTATAGGCTAAAGGGGTACTTTTGCCCCCAAGTTTGACCCAAAAATGCAATGTTGCCCCTCGCCGAAAAATGCACTCAATGTGCCTCTTATGTTTGAAAAATCGATCAATTCCGACCCTTGACTAACGTTCCCGTCAATTCCTGGGTGACGGGCCGTTAACTCTTGCACGTTCAGCTATCCTTGCCAGCTGGCTTGCCGTGTCACGCGCTGACGTGGAAAAAAAGCTTACGTGGCAAGGTTTTTAAAAAAAATAATAATAAAAATATTATATTATTATATTAATTAATATTTTCTTTATATATATGAACCCTAAACCTATTTTCATGTCTTCAAGTTCTTCTTCCATTGCCGTTCATATTGCTAGGTAATGTTTGATTCATTTTCTTCTTTTTTTCCTTCAAATTAATCAATCGTTCTTCTCATTAGTTAACAACCCTAAACCTATTTTTGGGTATATTTGATCTATTTTATTTTTTTGTTTACTTCAAATTTTAGGGTTACTGTAATTTGGGGTTTAGTGGTTCTGCAGGTTAAAGATGGCATCATCATCATCTTGCGCATCATTTACAAATAGTCAGGGTAAAACTTGGTCAGGGGTGAACTGGGATTACGATGGAGAAGAAATATTTTGTGATTGTGGCGTGAAATGTCCAATGTGGATAGCTTGGAAGAATACTGAAAATATTGGGAGAAGATTTTTCAGCTGTCCAAATTATAGGCGCAATAAGAAATGTAACTTTTTAAGATGGATTGATGAACCACTGTTAGAAAGGGCTCGATTTCTCGTTTATCAGCTGAAAAGGGAGAATGATGAGTTGAAGCAATTAGATAAAAGTAAGGAAGATGATGCAATGGAAGAAATAAAGGCAAAGATGATTGAAATGCAGAAGCAAATTTCTATAGCAATTGAGACTGTTGCCTTGCATAAAAGAGAAAAAATATATTCTTCAAATGGATGGTAATAGCTATGATAATATGCTTGTTGATGATAGTTAGATCATATATGTAATGAAGTATGTTTAATGAAATAAATTTTATTTTGTCTTACAATTAGTGTTCAAGTTTTTCATTTAATGTTCTTGCAAATTTTCATAACACAAAAAAATTCAGTATGAGAAATTTCCATAACACAATAGTGAACGAGATCAAGTCTTTCATAATATAAAGACATTACATAACATGTAGCATTAGTTTGAGTACTTGAAACATCTTCCTAGTAACACAAAATAAACCATCTTCCTAGTAACACAAAATAAACCATCTTCCTAGTAACCCAAAATAAACCATCTTCACCATATTTCTAGTAACACAAAATAAACCATCTTCCTAGTAACACTTGCAACATCACACTAATTGTTAGCAGCCTCTATCTGGCTTGATTGTGTACCCAGATGATTCTGTTCAGTCCTTGTTTTTTTCTTTTTCTGCTCATCAGATTGTTGCTGCTTGAGTTGCCTTGTAGTAACAGCATGCTTTTGTTTCCACTTCAGACCAGGTCCTTTCCATGCATGATTGTATTGTGAAGTATCAGCCCCAATTTTTCTTTTTGCACCGCTTCTAAGAACCATTTCAGTAGGAAAACCAGGCTGAAGAAGATAAAACATAATGAAGTATAAGTGGTGATAGTTAACAGAGTCTACATGTCAAACAAAGTAGAAAATTTGTAACACTCACATTTAATGTTTGTTCTCCTGTTCTCAAGTTTGTATATATGCCAATATCAACTTGCCTCTTTTTGTTGGTTGCAGAACCAATTGTTGAAGGTCTAGTAGTTGATGTTTTTGTCTCATTGGACCTCATCTTCATGCTTCTTGTAGTTCCCATAGTGTTATCAATCTGAGATGCATAAAAGAAATTGTATTTATAATGTTAATTGTAAATTAATGAGTATTAATGTTAACCAACCATAACAACTGAAGCAATTTATATTATACCTCATGACTTGTAACATCAGACTTTGGTTTTTTAGTATTGGTACTTGCAGCTGTAGCTAAATTTGATACATTAGTGGCAGATGCCTAATTTTGAAAAAATATGTTAGATACTGATTAATATACAATTAGTGATAGATTCCAAAGATATCAATTAAACACAAATATAAAAATATATACCTGTCCGTGGTTGGTGCATTTGTTTTTTCGGTGCCCTACTTGCTTACATTTACTGCATGTGATTTTAAACCCTGATGTACTAAGCTTGCCATATTTTTGTTTCACGGGCTCATCATTATCTTTTCTCCTCTTCTTTTTAGGCCTCCCTGGCATTACTTTCACTTTAGGGGGTCCAATTGGATCATCATCTCTTTTTGGCCAAAATTTTTCCCCCTAACTGGTTGTAGGACTTGATTGTAGCTTGCAAGATACCTTTCTTTTGTGTACCATTCTAAAATATATGTCTTAGGCTCCTTTGAATCATGGTACATTGCACACATTGCATGACAACAAGGTATTCCAGTTAACTCCCACTCTCGACAAGTACATTGCAGGCTCTTCAAGTTAACTGTGTGCTAATTTTCACCATGAGTCACCTCAAATCCTCCATCACCATTCCAAACTAGCCTACAATGAGTGGAAAGTTCCATATTTTTCTCCAACTTTTGTTGAGCCCTTGGTGCGATGTTAGTTTTCCACTTACTTACCCAACTTCTCTTAACATGCATTCTTTGCATTACCATTTTCCTTATTTCTTCCAGCATGCTTATAATAGGATTACATCTTGCATCTACAATCCACCTATTAAAGGCCTCAGCTAAGTTGTTATCAACCACATCACACTTAGAAGCTCCTGAGAAATACGCACGACTTCAATGATGTGGAGGAATTGCAAGCAGATCATTTGTAGAGGTGGCTCCCATTGCTTCTAATAATTTAAGCTGATCATCAAAATCCTCTACAAAGGTTGATCTTACACAATTTCAAAATTGAATCTTCCTGTGCATCCCTTTCCATTTTTTGTGCCAATTTGAATAGATGTGCCTTGCACACATCCTATGATCCAATAATGGAAAAAACTAATTGATAATTGGCACTAGTCCCTGACAGAAATATAACTTAAGGTCAGACATACATGCATTACTAAATGTCAATATAAGTCACAAATGTATTAGTAATTAAAATAAGTAAAAAAGAATACCTTCTGTTGGTCTAACATTAATGCCAGCCCTTGACCTTCTGGATGATTTAAATCTTGCATCAACTTGCTTAGAAACTAGTTCCAAGACTCTTTTCCTTCTCCTTCTATAACTGCCCACGCTACAGGAAACATTTAATTGTTTCCATCTCTGCCAATTGCAACTAAAAGTTCTCCTTGGGTGACAGTTTTTAGAAAACAACTATCAACTCCAATAAAATGTCTACACCCCTCCTTCCAGCCTGTAAATAAAATTTTAGTTAGTATTCAACAATAAACTACCCAAATAATGTGAACAGTTTATAGAAAATATACCTTTTTTAGAACAGCAAAGCAAATGTACATCCTATGAAAAATAGCTTTGTTATTGGTGTCTCTATAAACTTGAATTGAGACAGTGCTTCTAGGATTGCTATGAAGCAACTCAACAGCATACCCCCAAAGATTGACATACTCATCAATATAAGAACCTCTTTTCTCTTTTAACACATTAAACCTAGCTCTTTGACACTTGCTAAAACTAGCATATACCCCTAACTGTTGCCTGCATTGTTGCTTCAAGGTTTCAACTCCCATACTTGGGTCTTCTAAGATTCTATCTCTAAATGCCTTCTCAATATGCTTACTAGTCAGTGTTGGATTCTTGTTAGTTCTAACACATTTGTGAACAGGGTAATATGTTTTCACAACAAAGCAGTCATACCTTTTATCTATGCTTGCAAATAAAGTCCAAGGACAACCAACCTTACAACACACCCTCACTCTTTTAGGTTCACTCTTTTTGAACCTCAAAGCAACACCCTTGACAATGGCATATTTTCTCACAGCCTCCTTGAACTGCTTGTGATCCTCAAACCTAAGTCCTAGTTCTCACAAATAAAATGCACATTGGGATCATATTTATGCCATGTTGATTTTTTTCCTCTGCCTCTATAAGCTCCACAGATTTGATCATTGTACTCCTCATCACTGTCCCCATACTCTCTTAGGTCATCAGACTCTATGTAGTCACTTTCATGATCTTCTAATTTGGCTTCAAGTTCTGGTATATATTCATCATCATCCATTAAATCATTTTCCACATTTGCTTGACCCCCATATCCATCAATCATATCTCATGCTCATCACATACACATATCATGGTACACATGTGCAAATCAACCCACATTTCACAAGAGCATAAATAGGCAAACACAAATAGCATTTAATGGAAATCATGAACTAAGTTAACAATTTAAATCTACATAGAAATGGCCTACCAAGCATATTTCAACTCCTACACTACACACGCTCGAACAAAACTTTAAAACACATTTAAAGTCACTCACCACCCTTCCTTGGCAACCAAAGCAAGCCTCCTACAAGCCCGAATTCGATCCCGATGCCTCTTCAACGTCTCCTCTTGCTTTTAGCCAATAAAAAACACGTCCATTATTCCAATCAATGCTAAAACTCAGTCATCACTCAACTCCTAAGCTCAAGCCAAGCTTCAACAAATTTTCCAATCAAAATAATCCCCCAAAATGCCCATTTTCGTGCTCCTTCAAACCCTAGCTGAAAATCCCATTTTCAAACATCCAAATGACACCCAAATGGTCCCAAAACATCCTTCTAACATACATAAACCATCAGCCCTCCAATTTAAACCTAAAACCCACCCAAAACCAAGTTTTTGACACTTTGAAATTTGCCTCAAGAACCCATTTCGGGTTTTCACCCAAACCTAACCATTTTAACATATTACGTTCATTTTAAGGTGAATAAACTAAAACCCAACATTATATTTCAAAACAAATTGAAAATCTTCATAAAAACTCAAACTTTCATCAAGCTCTAATTTTCAAAAGTTCATAGTTTGAAAATCTACAACTATGTATGGATAGGGAATGAAGAGGAGAGTTGGAAAATGTTATTACCTTTGAAAATGGCCTTGAGATGAAGTTGGAAATTAATGGAATAGTGATTTGAGTATTAGGGGGTTTTGAAGGTTTCCCACGTTGGAAAAGGGGAGTGGCTTTTATTTTTTGTTCTCTTTTAAAATTCTAAAAGTTGTCTAGCTTTTAAAACATTTGGGTCAAATCACCGCATTGGTCCCTCCTTTTTATTTTAAAACCCAATTAGCCCAAGTCAAGGTCAAATTGATTTAATTTAATTTTACCGACTTGGACAACTAACCCGACTAACTCCTAACCCCAAAACACAGGTGTTACATCTTTTCTTATTCATCTAATTACCTGTAGCAACCTATTGCTAAAAAAATCTACGACAATTAGGGATGAGCGTTCAATCGAGTCGAGTCAATAAACTTCGAGTTATTCGAGTTGACACGTCATATTTTACAACTCAAACTTTATTTGAAATTTTTTCGATTCAAGTCGAGTCTAGTTTTGGAGTTCCTATAGAAATTTAATTGTAATTATTTATCTTGCTATAATATAGTTTGATTCCAATTTAAACGACTTTCTTTAATCATACAATATATATATATATATATATATATATATATATATATATATATATATATATATATTTCTTCATATTTTTTTCATATGTGGAAATATTTCTTCATACTTTTATATACAGGTATGTATGTATCATAAAAAAATGAGGGACTCGTCTTGAACTTAAAAATAGTTATTAGAGTTATTCGAATTTCTCTTTTACAACTCAAACTTTATTTGAAATTTTTTCGAGTCGAGTCTATGAAATTTCGATTCGAGTCAAGACGAGTCGAGTATTTTCGCCTCGAGTCGAGTTATTCGATTTTTTCAAGACAAGTTTTGCTCACCCCTAACGACAATCTAACAATACTCATTTGAATGTGTCCTCCATTAATATATTAAACAGTCCGACGTGTCCCACAAAATTCCAGACGACAATGACGAACGCGTTTCACTTTCCCACTCACACAATTTGTCATTCGCATACGGAAGCCTAAACCTTAGTTCTTACTGCTCACTGTTTTGAATAGAAATTCTTTGGGGTTTTTTACACTTTTATTTATATTATAAATTAAAAACTTAATTTTTATGATGAAAATTTAAAATTAATTTTTTTCATATTATGACATAAAAAAACACCAAAAATTGACAGAAAATTTGGTGTACACATATATCTTTCCTTATCCATATGATTAACTGTAACAATCTATTGCCAAAAAAAGTTGCGGCAACATAATAATGCTCATTTGAATGTGTCTTCCATTAATATATTACACAGGTCGACGTGTCCTTCAAAATCCTAGACACCAATGACGAACACGTTTCACTTTCGCACCCACACAATTTTTCATTCGCATACAGATGTCTAAACCTTAGTTCTTACTGCTCATTGTTTTGAATAGAAATTCTTTGGGTTTTTACGCTCTTATTTATATTATAAAATTAAAAAATTAATTTTTTGATTGAAATTTAAGGCTAAAACTTAAAATTCAATTTTTTTTAATATTATGACATAGAAAAATACCGAAAAATGACATAAAATTTTTGTTGTGTACACTAATATCTTTCCTTATTTATCTGGTTAGCTGTAGTAATCTATTGCCAAAAAAAAGCTGTGGCAACCAAACAATACTCATATGAATGTGTCCTCCATTAATATGTGAAACATGCCTACGTTTCCCACAAAATCACAGACGACATTGACGACTGTGTTTCAGTTTTGCACCCATACAATTTGTCATTCGCATACGGAAGTTTAAACCTTATTTCTTACATCTCACTATTTTGAATAGAAATTCTTTAGGTTTTTTTACACTTTCATTTATATTATAAATTTAAATATTAATTTTTATGATTAAAATTTAAGGTTAAAACTTAAAATTTATTTTTTAAATATTATGGCATAGAAAAAACACCGGAAAATGATAGAAAATTTTTGTTGTGCACACAAATATCTTTCCTTATTCAGTTGTGTAGCTGTAGCAACCTATTGCCAAAAAAAGTTGCGGCAACCTAACAATACTCAATTGAATGTGTCCTCCATTAATATATTAAACAGTTTGACGTGTCCTACAAAATCCCAGACGACAATGACAAACGCGTTTCTCTTTTGCACCCACACAATTTGTAATTCGCATACGAATGCCTAAACCTTAGTTCTTACTTCTCATTGTTTTGAATAGAAATTATTGGGTTTTTCACGCTTTTCTTTATATTATAAATTAAAAAATTAATTTGTATGATTAAAATTTAAGGTTAAAACATAAAATTTAATTTTTTAATATTATGACATTGAAAAAAATACCGAAAAACGACAGAAATTTTTTGTGGTGTACACATATATCTTTCTTTATTTATTTGATAAGTTGTAGCAACCTATTGCCAAAAGAAGCTTCAGCAACCTAACAATACTCATTTGAATGTGTCTTCCATTAATATATTAAACAAGCTGACGTGTCCCTCAAAATTCCAAACGACAATGACGAACGCGTTTCACTTTCACACCCACACAATTTGTCATTCGCATGCGGAAGTCTAAACTTTAGGTATTACTGCTCATTGTTTTGATTAGAAATTCTTTGGATTTTTTACGCTTTTATTTATATTATAATTTAAAAAATTATTTTTATGATTAAAATTTAAGGTTAAAACTTAAAATTTATTTTTTATAATTAAGACATAGAAAAAACACCGAAAAATGACAGAAAAATTTTTGTTGTGTACACAAATATCTTTCTTTATTTATCTAATTAGTTGTAGCATGTAGCAACCTATTGCCAAAAAAAAAGAAGATGTGACAACCTAACAATACTCATTTGAATGTGTCCTCCATTAATATATTAAACATCCCGACGTGTCCTACAAAATCATAGACGAAAATGACGAACGTGTTTCACTTTCTCACCCATACAATTTGTCATTCGCATACGGAAGCCTAAACCTTAGTTCTTACTACTCACTGTTTTGAATAGAAATTCTTTAGTTTTTTTAAGCTTTCATTTATATTATAATTTAAAATTAATTTTTATGATTAAAATTTAAGGTTAAAACTTAAAATTTATTTTTTTAATATTATGACATATAAAAAACACCGAAAAATGACATAAAATTTTTGTTGTGTACACAAATATCTTTCCTTATTCATCTAATTAGCTATAGCAACCTATTGCCAAAAAAAAGCTGCGGCAACCTAACAATACTCATTTGAATGTGTCATCCATTAATATATTAAATAGGCAGACGTGTCCCACAAAATTCCAGACGACAATGACAAACGTGTTTCACTCTCGCACCCACACAAATTGGCATTCACATACGGAAGCCTAAACCTTAGTTCTTACTACTCACTGTTTTGAATTAAAAAATATTTAAGTTTTTTAAGCTTTTATTTATATTATAAATTAATTTTTTTGATTAAAATTTAATGTTAAAATTTAAAATTTATTTCTTAATATTATGACATAAAAAAACATCGAAAAATGACAAATTTTTTAATGTGTACACATCTTTCCATATTTATTTGATTAGCTGTAGCAACCTATTGCCAAAAAAGCTGCGGCAACCTAACCATATTCATTTGAATGTGTCCTCCATTAATATTTTAAACAGGTCACCGTGTCTTTAAAATCCCAAACGACAATGACGAACGCGTTCACTTTCGCACCCACACAATTTGTCATTCGCATACGAAAGCCTAAACCTTAGTTCTTACTGTTCAGTGTTTTGAATAGAAATTTTTTGAGTTTTTTGAGGCTTTCATTTATATTATAAATTAAAACATTAATTTTTATTATTAAACTTCAAGATTAAAGTTTAGTGAATTAGGTGTAGAGTTTATTTTTTAAAATTTAAATTTTATGATTAAAATTTAAGGTTAAACTTAGAATTCAAATTTATATTATTTTTTAAAATAATTCTATTATTTTGACCAAATAACTAGGAGCCAAAATAATATGTGTAGAAGTTAGAACCCCCTGCTATTTACTTTCAATTTGACCCAAACTCAACCAAATGAAATTAATAATTAAAACAAATAAGGAAATAGATATTGCATTCAAACGTGGTAACGTACAGATTTTGGCTTGTTTTATATAGAGAGAGAGGGTTAGAAGCAAAGAGAAGCATGCTTCTTGTTTCTCATCCAAATTATTTATTGCGAAAGGAGATATGGGGCATGAACTTAATCTCACATCAGATAGGAAAAGAGAGGTCTTGGGATATATAAGCGATGGCGCTGTACATTCTATCAGACATGCCTTTTGGAAAGATGGTAATGATTTCGTGACAAGTGGTATCAGAGCGAAAGCATGCCATATTCATTTGAATGTGTCCTCCATTAATATATTAAACAGGTCGACGTGTCTTTAAAATCCCAAACGACAATGACGAACGCGTTCACTTTCGCACCCACACAATTAGTTATTCGCATACGGAAGCCTAAACCTTAGTTCTTACTGTTCAGTGTTTTGAATAGAAATTCTTTGAGTTTTTTGAGGCTTTCATTTATATTATAAATTAAAACATTAATTTTTATGATTAAAATTCAAGATTAAAGTTTAGTGAATTAGGTGTAGAGTTTATTTTTTAAAATTTATGATTAGAACTTAAAATTTAAATTTTATGATTAAAATTTAAGGTTAAACTTAGAATTCAAATTTATATTATTTTTTAAAATAATTCTATTATTTTGACCAAATAACTATGAGCCAAAATAATATGCGTAGAAGTTAGAATCCCCTGCTATTTACTTTCAATTTGACCCAAACTCAACCAAATGAAATTAATAATTAAAACAAATAAAGAAATAGATATTGCATTCAAACGTGGTAACGTACAGATTTTGGCTTGCTTTATATAGAGAGAGAGGGTTAGAAGCAAAGAGAAGCATGCTTCTTGTTTCTCATCCAAATTATTTATTGCGAAAGGAGATATGGGGCATGAACTTAATCTCACATCAGATAGGAAAAGAGAGGTCTTGGGATATATAAGCGATGGCGCTGTACATTCTATCAGACATGCCTTTTGGAAAGATGGTAATGACTTCGTGACAAGTGGTATCAGAGCGAAAGCATGCCTTTTACTGATCGATTTCACGCCGGGTGCCTATGAGTGTGGTAGGCAGGGTGGACAACTATGACAATTGGTCAATCACGAGAAGAGGCGGGGTCATTAATTCCACATCGAAAAGAAAAAGATAGGTCTTAAGATATATAAACAGTAACATTGCACATCCTATCAGACATGTCTTTTAGGAAGAAGGTAAGGACTCGTGACACTAGCTTGCTTTAATTATATTTTATAGGCTAAAGGGGTACTTTTGCCCCCAAGTTTGACCCAAAAATACAATGTTGCCCCTCGCTGAAAAATGCACTCAATGTGCCCCTTATGTTTGAAAAATCGATCAATTCCGACCCTTGACTAACGTTCCCGTCAATTCCTGGGTGACGGGCCGTTAACTCTTGCACGTTCAGCTATCCTTGCCAGATGGCTTGCCGTGTCACGCGCTGACGTGGAAAAAAAGCTTACGTGGCAAGGTTTTTTTAAAAAAATAATAAAAATATTATATTATTATATTAATTAATATTTTCTTTATATATATGAACACTAAACTTATTTTCACGTCTTCAAGTTCTTCTTCCATTGCCGTTCATATTGCTAGGTAATGTTTGATTCATTTTCTTCTTTTTTTCCTTCAAATTAATCAATCGTTCTTCTCATTAGTTAACAACCCTAAACCTATTTTTGGGTATATTTGATCTATTTTATTTTTTTGTTTACTTCAAATTTTAGGATTACTGTAATTTGGGGTTTAGTGGTTCTGCAGGTTGAAGATGGCATCATCATCATCTTGCGCATCATTTACAAATAGTCAGGGTAAAACTTGGTCAGGGGTGAACTGGGATTACGATGGAGAAGAAATATTTTGTGATTGTGGCGTGAAATGTCCAATGTGGATAGCTTGGAAGAATACTGAAAACATTGGGAGAAGATTTTTCAGCTGTCTAAATTATAGGCGCAAGAAGAAATGTAACTTTTTAAGATGAATTGATGAACCACTGTCAGAAAGGGCTCGATTTCTCGTTTATCGGCTGAAAAGGGAGAATGATGAGTTGAAGCAATTAGATAAAAGTAAGGAAGATGATGCAATGGAAGAAATAAAGGCAAAGATGATTGAAATGCAGAAGCAGATTTCTATAGCAATTGAGACTGTTGCCTTGCATAAAAGAGAAAAAAATATATTCTTCAAATGGATGGTAATAGCTGTGATAATATGCTTGTTGATGATAGTTAGATCATATATGTAATGAAGTATGTTTAATGAAATAAATTTTATTTTGTCTTACAATTAGTGTTCAAGTTTTTCATTTAATGTTCTTGCAAATTTTCATAACACAAAAAAATTCAGTATGACAAATTTCCATAACACAATAGTGAACGAGATCAAGTCTTTCATAATATAAAGACATTACATAACATGTAGCCTTAGTTTGAGTACTTGAAACATCTTCCTAGTAACACAAAATAAACCATCTTCCTAGTAACACAAAATAAACCATCTTCACCATCTTCCTAGTAACCCAAAATAAACCATCTTCACCATCTTTCTAGTAACACAAAATAAACCATCTTCCTAGTAACACTTGCAACATCACACTAATTGTTAGCAGCCTCTATCTGGCTTGATTGTGTACCCAGATGATTCTGTTCAGTCCTTGTTTTTTTCTTTCTATGCTCATCAGATTGTTGCTGCTTGAGTTGCCTTGTAGTAACAGCATGCTTTTGTTTCCACTTCAGACCAGGTCCTTTCCATGCATGATTGTATTGTGAAGTATCAGCCCCAATTTTTCTTTTTGCACCGCTTCTAAGAACCATTTCAGTAGGAAAACCAGGCTGAAGAAGATAAAACATAATGAAGTATAAGTGGTGATAGTTAACAGAGTCTACATGTCAAACAAAGTAGAAAATTTGTAACACTCACATTTAATGTTTGTTCTCCTGTTCTCAAGTTTGTATATATGCCAATATCAACTTGCCTCTTTTTGTTGGTTGCAGAACCAATTGTTGAAGGTCTAGTAGCTGATGTTTCTGTCTCATTGGACCTCATCTTCATGCTTCTTGTAGTTCCCATAGTGTTATCAATCTGAGATGCATAAAAAAAATTGTATTTATAATGTTAATTGTAAATTAATGAGTATTAATGTTAACCAACCATAACAACTGAAGCAATTTATATTATACCTCATGACTTGTAACATCAGACTTTGTTTTTTTAGTATTGGTACTTGCAGCTGTAGTACTTGCAGCTGTAGCTAAATTTGATACATCAGTGGCAGATGCCTAATTTTGAAAAAATATGTTAGATACTGATTAATATACAATTAGTGATAGATTCCAAAGATATCAATTAAACACAAATATAAAAATATATACCTGTCCGGGGTTGGTGCATTTGTTTTTTCGGTGCCCTACTTGCTTACATTTACTGCATGTGATTTTAAACCCTGATGTACTAAGCTTGCCATATTTTTGTTTCACAGGCTCATCCTTATCTTTTCTCCTCTTCCTTTTAGGCCTCCCTGGCATTACTTTCACTTTAGGGGGTCCAATTGGATCATCATCTCTTTTTGGCCAAAATTTTTCCCCCCTAACTGGTTGTAGGACTTGATTGTAGCTTGCAAGATACCTTTCTTTTGTGTACCATTCTAAAATATATGTCTTAGGCTCCTTTGAATCATGGTACATTGCACATATTGCATGACAACAAGGTATTCCAGTTAACTCCCACTATCGACAAGTACATTGCAGGCTCTTCAAGTTAACTGTGTGCTAATTTTCACCACGAGTCACCTCAAATCCTCCATCACCATTCCAAACTAGCCTACAATGAGTGGAAAGTTCCATATTTTTCTCCAACTTTTGTTGAGCCCTTGGTGCGATGTTAGTTTTCCACTTACTTACCCAACTTCTCTTAACATGCATTCTTTGCATTACCATTTTCCTTATTTCTTCCAGCATGCTTATAATAGGATTACATCTTGCATCTACAATCCACCCATTAAAGGCCTCAGCTAAGTTGTTATCAACCACATCACACTTAGAAGCTCCTGAGAAATACGCACGACTTCAATGATGTGGAGGAATTGCAAGCAAATCATTTGTAGAGGTGGCTCCCATTGCTTCTAATAATTTAAGCTGATCATCAAAATCCTCTACAAAGGTTGATCTTACACAGTTCCAAAATTGAATCTTCCTGTGCATCCCTTTCTATTTTTTGTGCCAATTTGAATAGATGCGCCTTGCACACATCCTATGATCCAATAATGGAAAAAACTGATTGATAATTGACACTAGTCCCTGACAGAAATATAACTTAAGGTCAGACATACATGCATTACTAAATGTCAATATAAGTTACAAATGTATTAGTAATTAAAATAAGTAAAAAAGAATACCTTCTGTTGGTCTAACATTAATGCCAGCCCTTGACCTTCTGGATGATTTAAATCTTGCATCAACTTGCTTAGAAACCAGTTCCAAGACTCTTTTCCTTCTCCTTCTATAACTGCCCACGCTACAGGAAACATTTAATTGTTTCCATCTCTGCCAATTGCAAATAAAAGTTCTCCTTGGGTGACAATTTTTAGAAAACAACTATCAACTCCAATAAAATGTCTACACCCCTCCTTCCAGCCTGTAAATAAAATTTTAGTTAGTATTCAACAATAAACTACCCAAATAATGTGAACAGTTTATAGAAAATATACCTTTTTTAGAACAGCAAAGCAAATGTACATCCTATGAAAAATAGCTTTGTTATTGGTGTCTCTATAAACTTGAATTGAGACAGTGCTTCTAGGATTGCTATGAAGCAACTCAGCAGCATACCCCCAAAGATTGACATACTCATCAATATAAGAACCTCTTTTCTCTTTTAACACATTAAACCTAGCTCTTTGACACTTGCTAAAACTAGCATATACCCCTAACTGTTGCCTGCATTGTTGCTTCAAGGTTTCAACTCCCATACTTGGGTCTTCTAAGATTCTATCTCTAAATGCCTTCTCAATATGCTTACTAGTCAGTGTTGGATTCTTGTTAGTTCTAACACATTTGTGAACATGGTAATATGTTTTCACAACAAAGCAGTCATACCTTTTATCTATTGTAACCCCCTCGTCCCGGTCTGGTCGGATGACCGATCCGAGTGGGTCACACGGGGAAAACCGAAGCGAAACCCGTTAAGATTTCCCCTCGGTTAACGACCCAAAAATTTCTTTTTTATCTTATCTTGTCTACATGCATAATTAAGACCTATGTGTGGCACAGCAGCGGAAGATTGCAAACATTTCAACATACATAGACCGACCAAACCACCAAACAGTTCATTTTAAGGTTTTTCAGCAGGCCGTTTCGAAACGCCCTTAGGGTGTTCCGAAACGCCTTGACTAAGTCAACAGGCCAGGGTCAACCATAAGGTGACCGTTCCGAAACAGGGGTGACCCGTATCGGAACGACCTTGACGGTCAATATCTCGTGGTCAACGAGATTTGACCGTTTCGAAACACCAAAGGCCCG
The DNA here is from genome assembly GCA_030270665.1 of Hibiscus trionum. Lineage (NCBI taxonomy): Eukaryota > Viridiplantae > Streptophyta > Magnoliopsida > Malvales > Malvaceae > Hibiscus > Hibiscus trionum. The sequence goes on along the minus strand of BSYR01000054.1, from coordinate 10,005,002 downwards.
TTTCGGAATGGCTTCATCTCGCCAATTTCTCAAAATTCCAGTAGCCAAAATGTTCCGAAACGACCCTCATCCGTTTCGAAACGGCAGGCCATATACACAGGGACCGTTCCGGAACAGGGGGACCCGTTCCGAAACACCCCCTGTCTGCAGACGCGTCTGGGCTGTTTTGAGGCACAAGGGTGCCCCAAAACACCACCAAAACACCAAACAACATCAAAGCTATTCAACCCAAGATATACCAACACTATTATCATGCTTTAACAAGATTCAAACATGTTTGATACCAAGGCAACATCCCACATACATGCATTCATTCGAACATCATTCAAACACGACTATAAGCTCTTAAGGCATGAGGCTAACATTCAAGTAAGCAATTAGGCATGGGTTAACATTCATCATGGTAACACAACCATACAAAACAAGATATAGGGGAGTCCATACATGCTCTTAAACAACCAACAACAACCGACAAGACCTTACACATCCCATTGCTTAAACTATTACATGTCTTAACATTAAAACCATACTTGATGAACTCAAGTCCAAAAACCACACTTGGAGCCTTCCACTTGCGCAAGCAACCCACGAACTAAGGATCTGCAATGTTGAACAAAGAGAGCGTAAGCAATGATGCTTAGTGAGGGTAAGCTCTAAAAACAAACCTCAACATTGCAGGGTCCGAGCACGATCTAGCCAAAGCATTTACAACATACCAAGAATCCACAAGAGCCACAATATAAGATGCATGAACAAAATATACAAGTGAATGTCATGATCAACAAGCTCTAACTTTCTCAACATAAATAGCCACATCAAACATCCTCACGAGGATCATTAGTCTCAACACATTGATACATATATCAAACAACATTGGCACCTAGATATGACTCAAATACGCGGATAACCGTTGGAACTCACGTCCAACAACACAACCTTTACCTGACGGTGGGATTACACTCATCACCGGTCTCGCGGAGGGGATTCCACTCATCCTCACGCCCCGTCGATGGGATTCCACTCATCACCGACTATATTTAAATACCATTTCCGGGCGTACCCGTACTCCTCCTTGGTGACTCAACGCCACCAAGGCCACGCGCGACTTTTGACTCATGTGTACACACTAACATCCCAATGATCGATCATTTGTATTTAAGTATACTAGTGCCAATATTTTACTCGTTCCACATTACTCATTTCAATCATTTTCGTGCTTAGCACGTACTCACCATGAACACAATCATGAACCAACACCATGCATGCTTTAAGCAATACAAATCATGCCTCATCTCACATGTATAATACAATATACATAAGCATTCATATCACAACACATACGAGACATATACATTCATACATACAAGTTCATCCAAGGGCTCTAGATCAAGCTTATGATTAGGCTACCACCCTAATCCTAACTCTAGGTGGGTCTACCAAGCCCAACCTAGTCCATATACTCGAACCAACCAATTTAAAACCATTTAAAACAATTAATCACTCACCTAAACTCCCGAGCTCAAGACCAAGCAAGCAATTGTCTTCAATTCCCCGGATTCACTTCCGATGCTTCACCGATGCCCAAACTTGATTCTAATCAATCCCAAACACAAACAAAACATCCACAATCAATATCTTGCCATCGAAACTAACCCGGATTACATTACTAAGCATCCAACACTCAAAACAAGTCCAAAAACAGAATTTTCGAGCAGTCCACTTGACCCACTGAATTCTCTCATTTCAAGCATCCAAACAAGCATTAATTGCACCCAAAATGATCCTCATATATCATACTACTTACATCCCCCAAAATCCAACCTTAAACAGCCCCAAAACCCACTTTAAAACCCTCCAAAAACCCTCTCAAAACCCAATTCCGAAAATTGATTAAAATCATTTGAAATTCATATATGTAGTATCATTTGGCCTCTATACATCATTACTAAACATTTTAAATCAAAACATTTAACTTTGCAACATAAAGACACCATTTTTAATCCAAATATTCAAAAATGACATTTTCTAAAACTTCCATGGAAATCAAAATGAAAGGTACTTTTATGAAGGGGGAGATGAGGGGAAGTCAAAAATACTCTTACCTTTCAAAACGGAGTTGAGATGAAGAAAGGAGGTGATGGAACAGTAGCTTCAATGGCTTTGGGAGGTTTTGTCGTGATATTTGGGAGAGAGGGAGAAGATGAGTGAAATTTGGGGTTTTATTTGTTTTGTTTTAATTTAAAAGCCCAATGACCCTTTTGCCCTTAATGAAATGGATTATTCACAAGGACATAAGTTCCATGGCCATTTGGGGTTTAATTCCAAAACTTAGTTCATCATCAATTTAATTAATTTGAAAACCAAACCCGGACCATTATTTAAATTATAAAACCGAATCCAGAATAATATTAAAATATTATTTTCACCTAACCCCTAAACCCGGGTGTTACAACTCTCCCCCACTTAAGGAATTTCGTCCCCGAAATTACCTGGTGGGAACAAATACGGAAACTGTTCAACCATATCTGCTTTTCTCTCCCACGTGGCCTCTTCCACACCTCTATGTCTCCACAACACCTTGACCAACTCTATGGTCTTGCCACGCAACTCCTTGCTATCAGAAGCAAGTATCTCAACGGGCTCTTCATTATAAGACAAATCCGGATTTAACTCTATCTCTTCAACGGGCATCACATGAGAAGGATCTGACCTATATCTCCTAAGCATAGACACATGAAAAACATCATGGATCTTTTCTAATTCAGAAGGTAACCTCAAACGATAAGCTACAGGCCCAATCCGCTCAACAATCTCATACGGACCAATGAACCTCGGACTCAGCTTGCCCTTCCGGCCAAATCTCATTACCTTCTTCCACGGAGATACCTTCAGAAACACTTTCTCACCCACTGAGTACTCAACCTCTTTCCTCTTCAAATCTGCATAAGACTTCTGACGATCGGAAGCTGCTTTCAAGCGGTCACAAATCAACTTCACTTTTTCTGTGGTTCCCTTAAGCAAGTCTGGCATAGGTAACAATCTCTGACCTATCTCAGCCCAACAAATCGGAGTCCTACACCGTCTGCCATACAAAGCCTCATAGGGTTCCATCTGAATACTAGACTGATAACTGTTGTTGTAGGCAAACTCAACCAACGGTAAGTGCCTCTCCCAAGAACCCTGGAAGTTAATCACACAACAACGAAGCATATCTTCTAGAATATGTATCACTCGCTCTGACTGCCCATCGGACTGCGGATGATAAGATGTGCTGAAATGCAGACGACTGCCCAAAGCACTATGCAAGCAACTCCAGAACCTCGAAGTAAATCTAGGATCCCTATCTGAAACAATAGACTTCGGAACTCCATGAAGTCTCACAATCTCACGAATGTACAAGTTTGCCAACTTGTCTAAGGAATCCGTAGTGTTCACTGCTAAGAAGTGAGCACACTTAGTGAACCTGTCAACAATCACCCAAACTGAATTCTTCTTCGAAGGAGACAAAGGCAACCCCGATACAAAATCCATGGTGATCCTCTCCCATTTCCATTCCGGAATCTTCAAAGGCTGTAGCAACCCTGAAGGAACCTGATGTTCTGCCTTCACTCTCTGACAAACCATATAACGGCTCACATACTCGGCTACATCTCTCTTCAAGCCAACCCAGAAGTAATCATTCTTCAAATCTCGGTACATCTTGGTACTACCCGGATGCATAGAAAAGGGACTCGAATGTGCTTCACTCAAAATCTGTCGTCTCAACTCAACATCTTCCGGTACAACAATTCTATCTCTGAAGCACAACAGACTCTCACCACTGAAACTGTACTCAGTCGGTCTTCCTTCGGCTATGTCCTGAACATGAGGAACTAGGCTAGCATCTTGCAACTGCTTCTCTCTAATCAACTGAATCAAAGAAGGCTTCACTTGCAACTCGGTGATCAGACCACCATCATCGGACACACTCAACCTAGCAAACATAGCTCTCAACTCAACGGCCACTTTTCTACTCAAGGCATCGGCTACTACATTTGCTTTACCCGGATGGTACTCAATGGTCAAATCATAATCTTTCAACAGCTCTAGCCATCTTCTCTGTCTCAAATTCAACTCTTTCTGTGTCATCAAGTACTTCAAGCTCTTGTGATCGGTGTAAACAATACACTTCTCACCATACAAGTAATGACGCCAAATCTTCAATGCAAACACAACTGCGGCCAACTCTATATCATGAGTAGGGTAGTTCTTCTCATGAATCTTCAACTGTCTAGAAGCATAAGCAACAACTCTCCTATCTTGCATCAAAACACATCCTAAGCCTACGTAGGAAGCATCACTGTAAATCACAAACTCCTTACCCGAAACAGGCTGCACTAACACTGGAGCATTCGTCAAAGCTTCTTTCAATTTCTCAAAGGCCTTCTGTCTTGCATCTGACCATTCAAATTTGACTCCCTTTTGCAACAACTTAGTCAGGGGAGCAGCTACCCTAGAGAAGCCATCAACAAACCTCCTATAGTAACCAGCTAATCCTAGGAAACTCCTAATCTCGGTCACGGACTTAGGTTGTTTCCACTCAACAATAGCCTCAATCTTCGATGGATCAACTCGGATGCCTTCGGCCGAAACAACATGGCCCAGAAATACAACCTCTCGAATCCAGAACTCACACTTACTAAGCTTCGCGTACAACTAATTGCTCAACAATCTCTGTAAAACAAATCTCAAGTGCTCATCATGCTCTTCTTCTGTCTTCGAGTACACAAGTATATCATCAATGAAGACAACCACAAACCGGTCGAGATAGTCTCTGAAAATTCTGTTCATCATGTCCATGAATGCTGCTGGTGCATTCGTGAGCCCAAATGGCATCACAAGAAACTCATAGTGACCATACCTAGTCCTAAAAGCCGTCTTCGGAACATCACACTCTTTCACCTTCAACTGATAGTACCCGGATCTCAGATCTATCTTCGAGAACACTGAAGCACCTCTCAAC